>JAJQKJ010001065.1:0-82691 GCA_029574335.1 Rana kukunoris
TTGTTCATGGCATCAGGGACCTGGGTGGTTGCAGCAGCTCTCAGGTAACAGGTTATGTATATCTGGATTGGGAAGCATTTAAAGTAAGGTTATCAGTTCTTACAAGGCACCATCTGTACCAGTCAATGCAAACTGTCCTCACCAGAGAGGCATCATTTCCTAGAAATCGGAAAGCATCCACTGTGAACTGGAGCTTGTCTGGCTCAACCCTCGGGGTGATGAAGGCTGAAGAGGAGTCATCTTGCATTCCATCAACTAGACAGCTGTAGAAAATGGTCAGTTAAGAGTGGGGTCATTATGTCAGAACACCCCCCAGAAAAGAACAAAAACCTACCCATTTTCTTCAATGAGGCCATAACTAGGAGAAGAGGTGGGATCAGGAGATATGGTGGTCACACATCGGTCAATATACAGGATCAGTCCAACATGGTTCTGAGTGTCCACAGAGGCCTCTATGTAGAGAATATCTCCAAGCTGATAGATGGGAGAACTTCTAGGGCCACTCCAGTCCTCTATAGACAAGACAGGAGATTACATTGTAAAGTTCAGACAACACTCCCCCTCCCAATTATTTTCTTTGCTTAACTCACCAGTCATTAGCCTCAAGGAGAAGGAAAGCCTCTCTTCTATGGACACTGTGGTGCTGAATGGAACCCATGTTGGCTCAATGGCTTTGCTGCTCACATTGGCATGCCTATACAGAGAACAGAAGTGTCAGTAATGAACCAGAAGTGAAATCATGTTAATTTCAGGAGATCCATATTAAACCATTTAACCACTTGCCAACCACCATCAAATGACAGCGTCTGTGTGGCTCTCATTCTGGGAATGATGTCACACAACTGCATCCCAAAACGGGCACGCCATGTTGCTAGGACACGGAGCGACCCCGATTTCTGTGAATAGCCGCATATGTGGGCTCTTTATGTTAAACAAGTTATCAGGCTGTGTCAAAGTGCAGCCGATCACATGAAGACACAGAATGCAGGTAATCAGCCGCATCACCTCACACCGGGGGGACTGTGGCGAGAGGAGAGCGATCAGCAGCTCCTCCTTGTAGGGGGACAACAAAAACATGTAATCCTGTAGGGCACTGTGTGTGTATCAGTGCCCTGATTACATTATGTGTCAGCACCACCAATTAGTGTCCATGTCCATTGCCAGCAATCAGTGCCCACTAGTGATGATGCCAGAAAAGTGAATCAGTCAGCCAGCTAAAACAGTGCCCTAACTAGTGAGAAAAACTAACATAATTACAAAATTTACTTGCGAAAAAAAAAATCCCCAGCAGTGATTAAATACCAACAAAAGAAACAAAAGCACATTTGTTTGTGCCCCAATTTTTTTTATAAATTTTCTTCAGTGTTGCATGACCGCACAATTGTCATTCTAAAGCCTCGTACACACAATCAGATTTTCCGTCAACAAATGTGTTATGGCAGGGTTTTGTCAGATAATCTGACTGTTTGTACGCTCCATGGGATATTTTATATAAAAAAAAAAAAAAATTGCAATTGTTTTTTCCGATTTTTTTTTTTTTTTTTATAAAATCGGAATTTCCGACAACAAAAAAAAAAGCGATATTTCACATATGTTTTCTAGCATGCTTATTTGATAAAAAAAAAAATGCTTCAAATTTTCGAAATTTTCGAAATTTGAAAAATATGAATATCAACGATGCGTCTTTCGTCAGATTTTCGAATATTCAATCATGTGTACAGAAGGCCGACAACAAAAATTCGAAAAAAAAAGATTTTTAATCCAAAGTAAAAAAAAAATTCACGCATGCTCCAAAGCCAACTATAGATAATCATAAATTGCCCAAAAGGTGGCACTGAAGAACCATGTCGTTTCGTGTATGAAGGCAGAAAAAGTTCTGCCATCAGTATGCATACCAAGTTCACGGCCAACGCCCTTTGCACAAGATTCTGATTTGCGCAATGGAAGTCCGATCGCGTGTACTAGGCCAAAGTGCGATAACATTGAAAGCTGAAAAATGGCCTGTGCAGGAAATGGGGGTGTAAGTGCCTTGTAGGCAAGTGGTTAATGGTGTCACTTTAAAGGAACACATTAGAACAGCATCATGGCCTGGGCCCTCATCAGGAATTATGGGGCCCCTTGCACAGCTTCAGGCATGGACCCCCTGGAGCAGAGAACCGGCTGCCACAAATTGAGGGGGGCAAGGAATTGGGGGTTGCCCTGGGGCCCTTACAGGTGTACTACATGTAACCCCCCCCTCCCACCCCCGTGATTAGTGGCAAATCCAGCGTCTCCCCCCCCCCCCCGCAACTCAAACCCGCGTAGCCATTGCCTGCATACTTTTGCCGATAGGTGTCCCTCAATCTCAAAAAGTCGGGAGTTGCCTGGATCATGGTAGCTGCCATTGCTAACTCATGCCAACAAAAAAAAAGTCACTTTTTTTGGAATATGAAAAATATCCAAAATGACACCAGCAGTGGTCAAGGTAGACTGGTATAACCAAATGGGCTGCCAACACAACCAGCCAAAAATCAGACTTAAGCCAAGCCTCTGGGTTGTGGTGCAGGGCCTGCAGCAGTTTAGTAGGGGGCATTGACCCCACAACTGATAAGTGAATAGGCCACACATTTAATAGCTTACAAGGCTTAAGGCCCATCAGGTTTTTGCTGTCTGTACCCCCAATAAGCAAATTAGTTAACAGGACTGAACCCAAGGGAAACCCCAAACATTTTTGGAGTGGTCAAAGAGGCCTAGGAGGCAATCACCACAATGGACACACTTGTTGCAGTGGCAAGTCATTGAAGTGAAATCCCATTCACATCCTGTTTTAACAAATACAACTGAGAATTTCTTGAATTGCGACACAAGTGCTGTTCCTGTTTTAAATGTTTTTGCCTTAAGATATTCACCAGGAAAGATGCATTGTTAGGACCTGCATTGTATCCTAGTGTAGACTCACCGGTGGTAGTAGCACATTATGGGGACCACGGCTGGGTTGGTTCTGATGATTGGAATGGAGGAGGTTGGGCTGTAGGTCAGGTTGGTAGCATAGATCACCCAGTCTTGCATCATCTGTAGAAGAGATCAGAACATTATAGACACTGCAGTGCTACTCATGAGTTAGACAAGGGGTTAGATTAATCAATGTAAGGATGCAATGCATATGTCCCATAGAGGCGCCTGCAGACTAGCCATAAGCACACAGAGGATGTGTCAAGACCTCAGGGCAAGGTCCCCAGCTGCATGGGACTTGGATAGAATATATATTTTTCTTAATAGGGAACTTTAATATCATGATTCAAAAACTTACTCATGGTTAGACAAGGGGCACATCAATTGTGTGGCAATGTAGACAATGGATGTGTCCCATAGCCAAGACTAGTCACTTAACCATCATGCTTATGAGGATAAACCTTTTAGATTCAAAAACTTAGGCTAGCAAATCAGAACAGCCATGCAACTACATTTGAGGACTCCAACAGGTTTGCTTTAAAATAGTTTCAGGTTCTAAAGACCATCCAAAAAAAGAAAACCCCCCAAACACCCCACACATGCATTTTCACAATCTGATTAGCCCATTTGAGAACCTGTCAACTCCCTAGCTCAGTATCCCCTCCTTACACCCCTCAATTATATAAAAAAAATGTTTTTACTCTGCTGGCCCAGCTCCTCCACCCCTCCCTACATTGCAACTTTTCATACAGCTACTAGGTAAAAGGTTGATACCAAGTAATGGCTCCGAGTCTGATGATATCACATCCAAGATGGCAGCAGTAAGTGAGGATGTCTACACAAGTAGGTCATCATATGGAAAGCATTTTAGGCTTAAAGCAGAGTTCCACCCAAAAAAATAAAAATTGAACTTCCGCTTTTTGGAATCCGATTCCTTACCCCCTCCAGTGTCACATTTGGCAGAAGCCAGGTAGTCGCTCCCACATCCAGGCATAGATAGAGAGAGATAAATGGGGCAGATACATGTCAAATACAGGCATTTGCTCCAACTTCCGGGCATAGATCGTCGCAGTAATCTACGCCATGTAAGATACCTCCTCCGCTCCCCCCTGCTGTCTTCTGGGAGACACAGGTCCCAGAAGACAGCACAGCTTGAAATTTTACTGAAATCAAGGGAAAAAAAAAAATTGTATTTAATAAAGTTATGAATTGGAAAGGGAATTACCTGCACAGTGTTGCCACAGTCCTGGAGACTAATCTGGAAGATAACTTCATCAGCACTTTGGGTGTTCGGCTTGCAGCCTTGGGGTCCCAGGCTCAGATCAGAAGATTTCACCAGCTTTCCATTCCCATAAAAATCCATCATGACACTGACCACCATGCGGTCCTCTTCACACTGGACACTGATGGGGGAACTAGAGTAACCTACAGTCGGGGGCTGCTGGCGGGGCATCCCACCAGCACGTCCACCTGTTGAACCCCTCTGAGCCCCACCTCTGGAAGCCCCAAACCCATATACTGCTTTAGCTCCAGAGTAAATCCCTCCAGATCCCCCTCTAGAAGACCCATGGCTCTGTCCAGGTACAACCCGCTGGTTATTCCTCCACCAGTCTGATTGGCGCCTATGTCTCACCAAGGCTCCATCCCCACTACATCCAAACCCTGGTCCATAAATCAGGGCAAAAAGCAACAGCCAACTACAGCAGCTCCTCACTCCTAGACCCATCCTGTCTGCAAGACCAACAGCACAATGAGGCAGGAAGACAGAGCTTCCCTTTATACCCCTCCCACCAGTCACTAATACCCCCAGCTGGGGCAAATCATCACCACACCCAAATGGCTGCCTCATTCAGCATTTGGCTAAACTACACAGTTGATCTCTTGATGCTGAGACAGTTAACCACTTGCTGACAGTCGCCTCATTTGAGTGGAGCTACACAGGAGAATTTCAGTATCTTAGTCCCGCTACTATATTTGTTATGGATTAATCACTAGGAGTAGCAAGAGATCAAAAAAACTGATGATACAAATGTCTCTCCATGGAGTACTCTATACAACCAACATGTATTAGCATAATCTCACATGACTGATCAATGTTTCAATCATGTGCAATGGAAAGCTACAAGATGCTACTGAATATACCAGTGTAGCTTATACCATAGGGGGCGATATATTTCAGGGCCCATTTTTATATTTGGGGGCGGGTTTAATGCAAATGGTGATCATTTGCTAGTCCTAGTGACTTTCAGCCAGCGATGTTGTTGGCAGGATTGGGTTTGTAATCTCTCCTATATCTCTGGGATCTGCTTAGATCTTGTTCTCCTGCAAGGTCCTATTTATTGTCACCTCAACAAGTCAGTCCACCAAAAACTGATATTTTAGTTACAATGGAGACTGGTAGGCTGAGTCAGTCCTGTTTTTTTTTTTTTTATGTTCTCGGCGCTCCAACAGTGAGATCAGATTCCATAGTTTCCAACTTTGTTCCTGTTCACTTGGAAATGTTGGTTGTCCCTGCTAACCTTTGTGTGTCCTAGTTCCTCCAATTACTTTGTCCATAATACAAAATAGCAGGGATGGTGGGAGCCCCTCATAATGGACTCAGCAGATGTGCAGACCTGGCAAGTCAATGTAGGGATGGTGGGAGCCCCTCATAATGGACCCAGCAGCTGTGCAGACCTAGGAAGTTAGTTCAGGGATGGTGGGAGCCTCTGAAAATGGACAACATAGCTCCGCAAAGCCAGAAACTCGGAACATGGATGGTGGAAGTCCCTTATAATGGGCACAACAGGTGTTCAGACCCAGGAACTCAGCACAGGAGTGATGGGAACCCCTTATAATGGCACAACAAGTGTTCAGACTGCTCAGATCTGAATGGTGGTAGCTCTTCATAATGGGCACAGTGGCTGTGAATACCTGGGTACTTGGCACAGGAATGGTGGGAGCCCCTCATAACGGGCACAACAGGTGTGCAGACCTGGGAAATCAGTGCAGGAATTATCAGAGCCCCTCATCCTGGGCACAACCATTGCTCAGACCTGGAACTCAGCACAGGAATGGTGGGAGCCCCTCATAGTAAGCACAACAGCTGTTACTATCTGGGAACTCAGCACAAGGATGGTGGGAACCTCTAATAATGTCCACAACAGGTATGCAGACCTAAGAACTCAGTGCAAAGGATCATGGAAACCCCTATAAATGGACAACATAGGTCTGTAGAGACAGAAATTCTTCATGTGGATGGTGGGAGCGCCTTATAATGGGCACAACAGGTGTGCAGACTTGGGAATTCAGCACATGGGAGGTGTGAACTCCTTATAATGGGCACAAGTGTTCAGACTGCTCAGGCCTGGAAGTCAGCACAAGAATGGTGGGAGCCTCTCAGAATGGACACATCAGCTGTGAATACCTTGAAAATCAGCACAGGAATGGTGAAAGCCACTTATGTTGGGTAGATCTGGGAACGTAGGGAAATTATGATGGAAGCCCCTAATAATGGACAACCTAGGTCTGCAGTGCTAGAAACATTTTGTGTGGATGGCAGGAGCCCCTCATAACGAGCACACCCTTAGGTCTGGCATGGATTTTGAGGGGAACCCTGCACTAATATTTAAAAAGTGGAGTCCCCCAAAAATCCATACCAAACCTTTATCTGAGGATACAGCCTGGCAGGCACCCCCCTGAAACATGCCAGACCACATGCCCTAAACATGGGGGGCTCTGCCCCCCACCCCAAAGAACTTTGTCCCCATGTTGATGGGGACAAGAGCCTCTTTACCACAATCCTGGACTATGGGGGTCTGCAGGCAGGAGGCTTATTAGAATCTGGAAGCCCAAACAAAGGGGTCCTTAGATTTTGATCCATCCAATATGGATGAGTATGAAGTACATAGTACTCCTACCCATTCATCCAAAAAAAAAACTGTTGAGTGTAAAGAAAAAAACAGGAGGCAGTTTGACAAGTCCTTCATTAAAAATTAATAATGTCCACCATGGTAGCTCCAACGTTAATCACGATAACTGTCACCGACACAAACCCCCCCCAAAAAAACAATAAAGTCTCCCACTGTTTTGACAGCTCCGGTGTCTGACAGTTCTTATATAGTATGGGGTGTGGTGATGTCATCCAAAGACACCGTGCCTTGTGACATCACTAACCCATCATGCCTGGGCAGTGATGTCACATGGGGTGGGGTCTCCGGTTTAAATCACTGCTTGGCCACGCCCAATAGCTATATAAGAACTGTCAGAAGGGTGGGAACCTTTGTCAGGGTAGGAGTGTTTTTTTTTTTTATCGGTTCAGCAGAAATAGTGATCGACATTGGAGCTACCATGGGGGGGGGGGGCATCACATTTTTAATAAAGGAGTTGTCAGAAACCTGTCTTTACCTGATTCGGGGGGCTCAATTACAGCCAGGATCAGCACAAATATTAGAATGCGTTACACACACACAGGGTGGTGTATGCTCTTACTGAAGGGCAAGCTCCCATTTCTGGCTGATAAATACCTGATGCACTCTCACATTGGGGCTACCTGTGCACTTTTCCTTCATTTCCCCAGGTGGCTTTGGGCTTGGTGTTCCTATTTTTATCTGATTGCATTTGAGAAACATGGATCTCCTGAGGAAGCTGCAAAGTGAAACTCGTAGCGATCCCTCTGTAATCTGATTTCCTCGATGTTTGCCCCGATATGTAGGACCTTCTTTATAGACCCACCACAGAGTCCATTATACCTATGGGTATACCTTTAGGTTCTCTTGTGTCCCCTTAGGACATTTATTTGGGACAATACCATGTACTGTATATACTTTGAAATACTTGTTTTCCATCTCTGTTTTTACATAATGGTTTTACCATGATTATATAATAAATTAGATATTTATTCTATCGAGTGCTCTCTTTTTCATTTGGGTCTACTGGTGGCTACCAAATTAAAGTCCATATTCACCTCTGGTTCTTTCTCGGAGTTGTCAGAAATTGTCTCCCATTTTTCTTATACTTTTTTTGGGGTGAATGGGTAGGTGTACTATGTACCCCATACTCATTCACATGGGGCCCCTTCAGGCTGCATACTCGGATAAAGGGTCTGGTAAGGATTGGGGGGGGGGCCTCTTTTTTTTCCAATACATTTTACATTGCCTTTAAACACATGTTGCAAGTTGGATCAGTTTAAATGGTGATCAGACTTCCATTAAATGCAATGGGCTGAAATTGGACCCAAGTCAAACCAAAGCAGTGCAGGAACATTTTCAAAAGTCAGACCAGTTAAGACGGTTCTCATAGGAAACACTGATTTTATATATGTGGTCTCAAAGTCGGAGCGCATGTTGCACCAGTCTGAACCGGGCCTTACTCAAATCCATACCAATACATTAGTGGAGATTTACCAAACCTGGTGCAAAGGTGCATAACCAGCTTCTAACCTAAGCATGTTCAATTGAGTCTTTGACAACCTGTAAGCTGGTTGGTTACTATACAAAGCTGTACCAGATTGTGTGCACTAGTTTTAGTAAACCTCCATTCAGTTCATTTACCACTAAAAAGGCCTTGTCTCCATTTCCTGGCACCAATTCACAACCAAGTTAAGGAAATCACCGTCCTGCTGCCCCTCCATCATATTTGTCCCGATTCTCTTAATACTTAGTGTTCAGAGTAGTACTGACAGCAGTATTAGCTGTAAGTCTCAGGTGTGCCAACAGCATTTCTCTAGGGCACCGGTGTCAAACACAAGGCCCGCGGGCCGAATATGACCCTCCAGGCCATTTCACGTGGCCCTCGCACCTCTCCTGCAGCCGAGCTCCAATTCTCCTCCAGACCCTTACCTTCTGCTTTTAAGCAATGCATCCAGCTTCTTCCCACCAGTAGGAAAGGGAGTGCACTGTGTTGTAAGGGAGAGTGGGGGACTCAAATTCTGATGGTGGGGTGGCTCTTGACATGCAATGTAAGGGGAAAGGATGCACTGAACATTTAATCTTACAGATATGATTGCCCTCAAAAGGGCAGTTATAATGCGGCCCACAATGAAATAGAGTTTAGCACCCCTGCTCTAGGGGCTGAATTCAGCCCGGCTAGGCCACTACCAAGTGGAAATGGGGTTCCAGTATGAATGGTGTGTCCCTACTTGTCTGAAACCTCTTCCTGATGCCAAGCACCGTCTGAGACAGGTGACCTGTCCCTACTTTATCCACAAGGATAATGTGCGCCAAACCCAGGGTCTTGATAAACTGCCTGACCCAAGATCGCCTCAAAGACACCAGCATCTAATCTGATGCCGCCTCTGCTTGCCACATGGATTGTCACAATGTCATCTGCCACACCTTGCAGATTGTCATCTGCTGTGTCCCAGAGTGAAGGCAGACAGCAGAGAGATGATGTAATCACTCTGCTGCCTGCACTGCACAGTGTGGGCAGAACTGCAGGGGGGGGGGGGCAGCGAGAGATCTCATCTCTGCTCCCGCGCCCATCAGCCTTCTCCCCCCTGGGCAGCGAGTGTTCTGCCCGCACACTACTGTCACTTCAGCACCAAGCTCCCTTCTCACAGTGTGAGAAGCAGCAGAACGGGCTGGCTGGTGGACGTCAGTTTCCACCCCCCTGAAAGTGCCGCTTTGGACCATGGTAGAGCCGGCCCTGCCAATATGGGATGACATTAGTTATGGGGAATTAATGAAATGGGAATATGCTGACTTACAGAAGACTAAAAAGGTCTGTGCCTGAGGTATATAGCACAATCCTTTCAGAATGACCTTTGTACAATCAAGTATTGAATATGGGACCCCATACCAAAGATTCTTTAAATTTTTAGGTCTCAGGACATGCCGCTCAGGCCCATTCCCATGAATTGTATATATAGAAAATATACACACGGGATGCGGCGAACACCACCCCCCACCAGAACACTGCAAACTGGCAAAAAGTTTTAGCTAACCTTAAAGTCTATGGGATACAAACATGAGAAGTCAAGAGTGACAATGTTAAAGGCTTATATGCAAGTTGCCATAAAAAATTAAGTGTATGGGACCCGAGTACTGCCCCAGGAGACATTTATCAATGCAAAAAAAGTTTATAATTTTTTCCCCGGAGCAGTGTTTTAATAGTGAAATTAAAATGTAATATTCCTTTAAATACTGTGCGGTGGGGGGGGGGGGGGGTCACCTTAGTCTGGCTATAAAGTGGCACATCTTTCTCATGTATTTTACTGTACTGCTGCAAAGTTACAAAAAAAGTAATTTAGACTTGCTCACGGCTGTAATGTATTGACTCCCCCCAGCAATATATAAAAAAAAAAAAACAAGGCGCAAACCTGCATAAGGTCCACGCTGCATCTCCCGCCCCAAGGCACCTTGTCCCCACCTTGATCGGGACAAGATCCTCTTCCCTGGCCATTGGCTGTTGTGGTGGGTGCTTATGAGAATCTGGAAGCCTCTTTGACAAGGGGGGCTCCCCAATATGTGAATGGGCATAAGGTACATTGACTTTGTACCCCCCTACACAGTCAATGTACCTGATGCTCATTTCAGGTGGGGGGGGGGGGGAATATCAGATAAGCCCCCACTCACAGAACCCACCAACTGGGCTTGCTGGAAGAGGCTCTTACCCTCAAAGCACCCTCCCTATGTTAAGGGCAAGCAGCCTGGTATGGTTCAGGAGGGGGGGGGGGGCTGCTCATTCCTTTATCTTTCCTGGCCTGCCCGGCCACGTGCTCAGATAAGGGTCTGGTATGATTTGTGTGGAGATCCCCTTAAAGTCTATGCCATACCCAAGGGGCCTAGTATGGATTGGGGACCTCATGCTGTCATAGGGTTTCTTTTAACCACTTCAATACACAATTATTTTATTTATAGGAACACACACACCTCAATTCACTATATACAGCCGCTGTGTAAGCAGCAGCCGTAGTGGCCAATCATGGTTAACAGCACATCATGCAGGTCAGATGCACACATTGGCCAGTCAGCAGCCGTCAATGCACTGATTGCAGTGTATTATGGGGTGCTCTGTGGCAGGAAAACTTGCTGCAAGCACCCCATGTTTGTTTTACGAACGCCCGAGTTGAACTTACATGCGAGGAGATCAGGACCATTCCTAAATATCCATACTGGATAAAAAAAAACTAAAAACTAAACAGGGTCTCATTTCACAATATGGTATACTTTATAATAAGTTTCAAGAATCAATGGACTTGCCATCAAGGACACATTGGATATGAGGCTTGGGGGGGGGGGGTCTATATCAGATGACCAATGGGCAGCTGTACTGTCAGCAGTCCCCCATGGTCTCTTTATCCCCTATGCAAAAATCTAACAAAGAACATATATACCTGAGAAGCTATTTAACGGGAAGCTTAAACACAACCCTATGTCGTAGATGTAATGGGCGCCCAGCTAATTGAATACCCATGTTATGGAGATGCCCCCAAACTCCATTGATATTGGGAGGGGGGGGGGTTGTCTCTACTATTAATATCTTTGGGCTAAAGATGCCAATGGAGCATGTTAGACAAAGCTAGCACTCATAAAAATACCTTTATAACAATAGTAAGAAATACATTTGAGGCTCGTACATTCATGGCATTAAAGTCAATAGATGGTGATTAAATGGAGTTTTATTTTTGCACAGACAGCACATATTGTGGCTTTTTCAGAGATTTCCCAATGAACACTGCACACACCATGACAACAAGAAGACTAAGACATCCGACAGCCACCAACACCCAGAGCTCCGCAGGGGCAGACTCTTCCCTCGTCACTGCAGCCGCAACATCCCTTTGTGAAGGTCCAATCACAAGCAGAGGTCCCAGAGTGGTCACAGTTTGTCCCTCTTCTGTGTGGGGTTCTTAACAGGAGAAAAGTGAGAGGTCAATAGACACGTTTCCATGCAGTTTAAGAGCTTGCAGTCAACAATTTAGCGTTTACACCAATGTCCATAAAATTGTTCCTTCAGTCACTATTGGACAGAATTAGGATGAAACTAATGATTGACTAGCTAGGTTGTGGTATGAGCTGTTGAGATTCTCCCCCCACATTCTATTTATTATTGAAGTGACAGTGGGAAGGTTCCCACTGGTGACAAGCAATATAAAGCCATCAGTATCCTAGCCAGGTTTTAGATCTTCCACTAGTCCTAGTGAACCTTCCAGGTCCCTGGTGAGGAAAAAACCAAGAGGATCCCCCTGACTATCGCCAGGGCCCCTTCCATCAGTCCAGATGCTCTTTAAATCTCACGGCAAGTCACATGACTTGGTTGTTAGTGTGATCCAAGCCTTATGATCCAGCATCTTGGGAGAATCTCTCCCAACTCTTAAAATTGAATTTGAAAGCATATCCAATACTTGAAACCCATTGGCAGGGATCCAACCACAATCTGTACCACATCGAGTAATTAAAAAGGAACACTACATCCTCATTAGTGTTCCCTCTAGCCCTGTTCTGACAGATTTCTCCCCCTCACAGGCAGCCAGGTACACCCTGATTGGATGGTGGCAGTAGTGGTTTGCCAATAGTGTTCTTGCTGTACTAGCAACTGTTGCGTCCTTTTACAAGTATTTGTTTAGTATGAGCCGTCCAATTATGTTCTTTTAGTCCAAGTTTGTCTGTATAGTTTCTTTTTTGCTCAAAAGAATTTCAGTTGGGGGATGAGGTCCTCATTTTATATCAAAGTTATCTCTTTATGATCGGTAATTAAGAGACGTCATTTCATTCATAGCACTTTTACAATTTTAGTAAGGCTATAATTTTCTTCTTTCCTTCCCTCCCATATGGCAAATTGGGGTATACCCACCCAAGGCTCAGGTTGAGCCGGGGCTTCAGTTGCATATGGTATATAATGCGGCGAGTCATTGTGCCACCCGTGCCCCAGGAACATGCCAACCTCACCACCCTACTAGAATCCGAGAAGGATCGGAATTTACCAGGGGTGGACTGAACTCATGGGGCCCCCGGGCAATAGAAGATTATGGGGCCCCCGGGTTTACAGATGCCACCATGCCAGGAGGCAGAGGCGGGGCAGCTAAAATCTCTGGATTTTCACATCAAAAGCATGTCGGTAGGGACATATGTAAAAAATAAAAATTTTGTACATACTGTCCCTGGTTTTACTGAGCCTGGCAACCCTGATGGGGGTCCACTAGTGGCATGGGGCCCGCGGGCTGTGCCCGAATGACTCAATGGTCAGTCCGCCCCTGGAATTTACACTATAGCTGGCTTTTTTACATGCTCTTACGTGTATGTGCATTACCTTATTTTTTTAATAAAAAAAAAACCGAATTTCACACTATGGAGAGTCTTTCCTTTCTGGGAAAACTAAGAGTTTCCCCACCCCCCCAATTAAACGAGCTTCTCTGACTCTGTCTCAAGTACCTAGACCAGTGATGGCGAACCTTGGCACCCCAGATGTTTTGGAACTACATTTCCCATGATGCTCCACTACACTGCAGAGTGCAAGAGCATAATGGGAAATGCAGTACCAAAAAATCTGGAGTGCCAAGAAATCTGGAGTGCCAAGGTTCGCCATCACTGACCTAGACCATCTGTCCTGCTCCATCATAGAAGAGGCTTTTCCCAGTTAAGAGCAGTCATCCAATTCTAATTGGTGATCAAGACCTGGGCATCAAGCCATAATCATACCGCTTGCCATCTGGTATGTGGGCTGTGGTGGAGGGATTGGTCATGTTGCGTTTGTGAATTGTTGGCATCATGACTACCCTGAAAAGAGCCACTAACCTTCACTTTGAAGAGTGATTCACCATTTGAATTTTTGGCATTTATGCCCATTATGGGACTTTATACATTTACGGCAGCCAATACCAATTTGAAAGTCATGTTAAAAGTTACTCCAATACCTGTTAACATCACCTACATTCATAACATTGCATCTAGCAGCTTCTAGTTAATAACTCACCATCCAAGATGTCCCTCTTGCCTCTCGGTCTTCCAAATCTGCCCCTTCCTCCGGAAACCAGAGCAGTAGGGTTGCTGCAGGTGCCGGTACCACAACACTGGCAGATACTGCTGGGGCCCTCAACTGCAGACCAGCTAGAGAAGACAATTGTTAGACAAGTCTACATTTAGAAGCAAGACTTGAAGTTCCGGTGAACCAATGCTGTAGAGTAGCATTTAACTTATTGGGGCCAATGCCTACCAGATGCAATAGTGCACTTGAGTAACAGCAACAAGTGCTAAAGATATGCTTTTAATAAAAAGGAATTATACACCTTACCTGCACAAGTGCGTTGATCATTGGTTTTATGTGTTGCAATACAGTTGCCCGCCCCCCCCCCCCCCTTTCTGACTTGCACTCAAGACATCAAGACATGAGGCATGGCACTATACAGGTTAATGCATGACCTCTATAGCAGAGATATGGCCCCACTCCTAGGAGAACAAAAAACATCCCATGTGCATGGAGGGACGGCTCCAATCCTCTTGTTGGGAAGGAGTTTGTAGCGCTCCCTTACTTTCAGTATGGGCACTACGCTAAAGTTAGTTGGATTGGGAGCGTTCCATTGCTCCCATTCAAGATTTACCTAAATTGTGACCTCATTCCAGAAGGGTCCACTGGGTCAGTCTGCATTCTAGGGATGTGGCATCATCTCTGGTCGGTAGTTGGAGCCAGAGGGGTTTCTGGCAGAGAAAGTCTTCCCCAGCAGCCAATTGGAGGAGTTCTTCCCTCGCAGGGCATGCTGGGGAGGGAGTATATCTGTGACAGGTGTCATGTGTTCTAAAATCTTTGCAGGGTTCCAGTTGCGGCATCCACCTTTAGGGGGCGCGCAACAATGGAAGTGTGGAATAATCCATGGAACCACAGGCAACCATTTTAAGTCACCATCTCACCTTTGTGTGGCTTTGCTATAGGAACAGGCCTTGTTCATGGCATCAGGGACCTGGGTGGTGGCAGCAGCTCTCAGGTAACAGGTTATGTAGATCTGGATTGGGAAGTATTTAAAGTTAGGTTATCAGTTCTTACAAGGCACCCATCTGTACCAGTCAATGCAAACTGTCCTCACCAGAGAGGCATCATTTCCTAGAAATCGGAAAGCATCCACTGTGAACTGGAGCTTGTCTGGCTCAACCCTCGGGGTGATGAAGGCTGAAGAGGAGTCATCTTGCATTCCATCAACTAGACAGCTGTAGAAAATGGTCAGTTAAGTGAGGTCATTATGTCAGAACACCCCCCAGAAAAGAACAAAAACCTACCCATTTTCTTCAATGAGGCCATAACTAGGAGCAGAGGTGGGATCAGGAGATATGGTGGTCACACATCGGTCAATATACAGGATCAGTCCAACATGGTTCCGAGTGTCCACAGAGGCCTCTATGTAGAGAATATCTCCAAGCTGATAGATGGGAGAACTTCTAGGGCCACTCCAGTCCTCTATAGACAAGACAGGAGATTACATTGTAAAGTTCAGACAATACTCCCCCCTCCCAATTATTTTCTTAACTCACCAGTCATTAGCCTCAAGGAGAAGGACAGCCTCTCTTCTATGGACACTGTGGTGCTGAATGGAACCCATGTTGGCTCAATGGCTTTGCTGCTCACATTGGCATGCCTATACAGAGAACAGGAGTGTCAGTAATGAACCAGAAGTGAAATCATGTTAATTTCAGGAGATCCAAATTAAACCATTTAACCACTTGCCAACCACCATCAAATGACAGCGTCTGTGTGGCTCTCATTCTGGGAATCATGTCACAACTGCATCCCAAAACAGGCACGCCATGTTGCTAGAACACGGAGCGACCCCGATTTCTGTGAATAGCCGCATATGTGGCTCTTTAACTAAGTTATCGGCTGTGTCAAAGTGCAGCCGATCACATGAAAACACAGAATGCAGGTAATCAGCGCCTCACCTCACACCGACTGTGGCGAGGAGAGCTGATCAGCAGCTTCACCTTGTAGGGGACAACAAAACATGTAATCAGGGCAGTGATCAGTGCCCCGATTACATTATAGCACCACCAATTAGTGGCCACCATTGCCAGCAATCAGTGCCCACTAGTGATGCCAGTCAGTGCCAGCTAATCAGTGGAGAAAAATTACATAATTACAAAATTTACTTGAGGAAAAAAAAATCCCCAGCAGTGATTAAATACCAAAAGAAAGCACCATTTGTTTGTGCCCCAATTTAAAAAAAAATGTTCTTCAGTGTTGCATGACCGCACAATTGTCATTCTAAAGCCTCGTACACACAATTGGATTTTCCGTCAACAAATGTGTTATGGCAGGGTTTTGTCAGATAATCTGACTGTTTGTACGCTCCATGGGGCAATTGTTTTTTCGGAATTTCCAACAAAATGTTTTCTAGCATGCCTTCAAATTTTCCGACAACGATCAGTCTTGTCAGATTTTCCAATCATGTGTACAGAAGTCCTTCGAAAAAAAAAATCCAAAGTAAACACGCATGCTCCAAACCAATGCCAACTATCGAAAATTATTATAAATTGCCCAAAAAGTGTAGCTGAAGAACCATGTCGTTTCGCGTATGAAGGCTGAAAAGGTTCTGGCATCAGTATGCATACCAAGTTCACGGCCAACGCCCTTTGCACAAAATTCTGATTTGCGCAATGGAAGTCCGATCGCGTGTACTAGGCCAAAGTGTGATAGCATTGAAAGCTGAAAAAAGGCCTGTGCAGGAAATGGGGGTGTAAGTGCCTTGTAGGCAAGTGGTTAATGGTGTCACTTTAAAAGGAACACATTAGAACAGCATCATGGCCTGGGCCCTCATCAGGAATTATGGGGCCCCTTACACAGCTTAAGGCATGGACCCCCTGGAGCAGAGACCCGGGGTGGTGTTAACACCTCAAATTGAGAACCGGCTGCTGCAAATTGAGGAGAGGGGGCCAGGAATTGGGAGATGCCCTGGGAACCTCCGGGGCCCTTACAGGTGTACTGCCTGTACCCATACCTCCCAACCATCCTGGATTTCGCCGGAATGCCCCGCGATTCGCGGTAAATCCCCTAAAACCCACCCCCGTGATTAGTGGCAAATCCAGCGGTCCCCCCCACAACTCAAACCCGCGTAAACTCCCCCCCCCCCCCCCCACTCTCAACAACACAAGACAATTCTGAGAGCCAGGGTTGCCTGCATACTTTTGCTGATAGGTGTCCCTCATTTCCATCTCAAAAAGTCGGGAGATATGCCTGTAACCCCCTGATCATGGTAGCTGCCATTGCTAACTTGTTTGGAGGTTGTCATTCTGCCAACAATCACTTTTTTTGGAATATGAAAAATATCCAAAATGACACCAGCAGTGGTCAAGGTAGACTGGTATAACCAAATGGGCTGCCAACACAACCAGCCAAAAATCAGACTTAAGCCAAGCCTCTGGGTTGTGGTGCAGGGCCTGCAGCAGTTTAGTAGGGGGGCATTGAACCCACAACTGATAAGTGAATAGGCCACACATTTAATAGCTTACAAGGCTTAAGGCCCATCAGGTTTTTGCTGTCTGTACCCCCCAATAAGCAAATTAGTTACCAACAGGACTGAACCCAAGGGAAACCCCAAACATTTTTGGAGTAGTCAAAGAGGCCTAGGAGGCAATCACCACAATGGACACCCTTGTTGCAGTGGCAAGTCATTGAAGAAAATCCCATTCACACCCTGTTTTAACAAATACAACTGAGAATTTCTTGAATTGAGACACAAGTGCTGGTCACTATTCAAATGTTTTTGCCTTAAGATATTCACCAGGAAAGATGCATTGTTAGGACCTGCATTGTATCCTAGTGTACACTCACCGGTGGTAGTAGCACATTATGGGGACCACGGCTGGGTTGGTTCTGATGATTGGAATGGAGGAGGTCGGGCTGTAGGTCAGGTTGGTAGCATAGATCACCCAGTCTTGCATCATCTGTAGAAGAGATCAGAACATTATAGACACTGCAGTGCTACTCATGAGTTAGACAAGGGGCACATCAATTGTGTGGCAATGTAGACAATGGATGTGTCCCATAGCCAAGACTAGTCACTCAATCATGCTTGCGAGGATAAACCTTTTAGATTCAAAAACTTAGGCTAGCAAATCAGAACAGCCATGCAACTACATTTGAGGACTCCAACAGGTTTGCTTTAAAATAGTTTCAGGTTCTAAATACCATCCAAAAAAAGAACACCCCACACATGCATTTTCACAAACTGATTAGCCCATTTGAGAACCTGTCAACTCCACAGCACAGTATCCCCTCAATTATAAAAAAAAAAAATGTTTTTACTCTGCTGGCCCAGCTCCTCCACCCCTCCCTACATTGCAACTTTTCATACAGCTACTAGGTAAAAGGTTGATACCAAGTAATGGCTCCTAGTCTGCAGATATCACATCCAAGATGGCAGCAGTAAGTGAGGATGTCTACACAAGTAGGTCATCGTATGGAAAGCATTTTAGGCTTAAAGCAGAGTTCCACCCAAAAAAAATAAACAAAAAATTGAACTTCCGCTTTTTGGAATCCAATTCCTTACCCCCTCCAGTGTCACATTTGGCAGAAGCAGATACCAGTCTAAGCCAGGTAGTCGCTCCCACATCCAGGCATAGATAGAGAGATAAATGGGGCAGATACATGTCAAATACAGGCATTTGCTCCCACTTTCGGGCATAGATCGCAGTGATCTACGCTATGTCCGATACCTCCTCTGCTCCCCCCTGCTGTCTTCTGTGAGAGACACAGGTCCCAGAAGACAGCACAGCTTGAAACTTTACTGAAATCAAGGGGGGGGGGGGGGAATTACATTTAATAAAATTATGGAATGGAAAGGGAATTACCTGCACAGTGTTGCCACAGTCCTGGAGATTAATCTGGAAGATAACTTCATCAGCACTTTGGGTGTTCGGCTTGCAGCCTTGGGGTCCCAGGCTCAGATCAGAAGATTTCACCAGCTTTCCATTCCCATAAAAGTCCATCATAACACTGACCACCATGCGGTCCTCTTCACACTGGACACTGATGGGGGAACTAGAGTAACCTACAGTCGGGGGCTGCTGGCGGGGCATCCCACCAGCACGTCCACCTGTTGAACCCCTCTGAGCCCCACCTCTAGAAGCCCCAAACCCATATACTGGATTAGCTCCTGAGTAAATCCCACCAGATCCCCCTCTAGAAGACCCCTGGCTCTGACCAGGTACAACCCGCTGGTTATTCCTCCACCAGTCTGATTGGCGCCTATGTCTCACCAAGGCTCCATCCCCACTACATCCAAACCCTGGTCCATAAATCAGGGCAAAAAGCAACAGCCAACTACAGCAGCTCCTCACTCCTAGACCCATCCTGCCTGCAAGACCAACAACACAATGAGGCAGGAAGACAGAGCTTCTCTTTATACCCCTCCCACCAGCCACTAATACCCCCAGCTGGGGCAAATCATCACCACACCCAAACGTCTGCCTCATTCAGCATTTGGCTAAACTATACAGTTGATCCCTTGATGCTGAGACAGTTAACCACTTGCTGACAGTCGCCTCATTTGAGTGGAGCTACACAGAAGAATTTCAGTATCTTAGTTCCGCTACTATATTTGTTATGGATTAATCACTAGGAGTAGCAAGAGATCAAAAAAAACTGATGATACAAATGTCTCTCCATGGAGTACTCTATACAACCAACATGTATTAGCATAATCTCACATTAATGATCAATGTTTCAATCATGTGCAATGGAAAGCTACAAGATGCTATTGAATATACCAGTGTAGCTTATACCATAGGGGGCGATATATTTCAGGGCCCATTTTTATATTTGGAGGCGTGTTTAATGCAAATGGTGATCATTTGCTAGTCCTAGTGACTTTCAACCAGCGATGTTGTTGGCAGGATTGGGTTTGTAATCTCTCCTATATCGCTGGGATCTGCTTAGACCTTGTTCTCCTGCAAGGTCCTATTTATTGTCACCTCAAATAGTTAGTCCACCAAAAACTGATATTTTAGTCACAGTGGGGACTGGTAGGCTGAGTCAGTCCTGTTTTTTTTTTTTTTTTATGTTCTCGGCGCTCCAACAGTGAGATCAGATTCCATAGTTTCCAACTTTGTTCCTGTTCACTTGGAAATGTTGGTTGTCCCTGCTAACCTTTGTGTGTCCTAGTTCCTCCAATTACTTTGTCCATAATACAAAATCTCAGCAGGGATGGTGGGAGCCCCTCATAATGGACTCAGCAGATGTGCAGACCTGGGAAGTCAATGTAGGGATGGTGGGAGCCCCTCATAATGGACCCAGCAGCTGTGCAGACCTAGGAAGTTAGTTCAGGGATGGTGGGAGCCTCTGAAAATGGACAACATAGCTCCGCAGAGCCAGAAACTCTGCACATGGATGGTGGAAGTCCCTTATAATGGGCACAACAGGTGTTCAGACCCAGGAACTCAGCACAGGAGTGATGGGAACCCTTTATAATGGCACAACAAGTGTTCAGACTGCTCAGATCTGAATGGTGGGAGCCCTTCATAATGGGCACAGTGGCTGTGAATACCTGGGTACTTGGCACAGGAATGGTGGGAGCCCCTCATCAACAGGCACAACAGGTGTGCAGACCTGGGAACTCAGTGCAGGAATTGTCAGAGCCCCTCATCCTGGGCACAACCATTGCTCAGACTTGGAAGTCAGCACAAGAATGGTGGGACCCTCTCAGAATGGACACAGCAGCTGTGAATACCTTGAAAATCAGCACAGGAATGGTGAGAGCCACTTATGTTGGGTAGATCTGGGAACGCAGGGAAATTATGATGGAAGCCCCTAATAATGGACAACCTAGGTCTGCAGTGCTAGAAACATTTTGTGTGGATGGCAGGAGCCCCTCATAACGAGCACACCCTTAGGTCTGGCATGGATTTTGAGGGGAACCCTGCACTAATATTTAAAAAGTGGAGTCCCCCAAAAATCCATACCAAACCTTTATCTGAGGATACAGCCTGGCAGGCACCCCCTTGAAACATGCCAGGCCACATGCCCTAAACATGGGGGGCTCTGCCCAAAGAACTTTGTCCCCATGTTGATGGGGACAAGAGCCTCTTTACCACAATCCTGGACTATGGGGGTCTGCAGGCAGGAGGCTTATCAGAATCTGGAAGCCCAAACAAAGGGGTCCTTAGATTCCGATCCATCCAATATGGATGAGTATGAAGTACATAGTACTCCTACCCATTCACCCAAAAAAAAACAGTTTAGTGTAAGAAAAACAGGAGGCAGTTTGACAAGTCCTTCATTAAAAATTAATAATGTCCACCATGGCAGCTCCAACGTTAATCACGATAACTGTTGCCGACAGCTCCGGTGTCTGACAGTTCTTATATAGTATGGGGTGTGGTGATGTCATCTCATCCAACGACACCGTGCCTTGTGACATCACTAAACCATCATGCCTGGGCAGTGATGTCACATGGGGTGGGGTCTCCGGTTTAAATTACTGCTTGGCCACGCCCAATAGCTATATAAGAACTGTCAGAAGGGCGGGAACCTTTGTCAGGGTAGGAGTGTTTTTTTTTTTATCGGTTCAGCAGAAATAGTGATCGACATTGGAGCTACCATGGGGGGGGGGGGGCATCACATTTTTAATAAAGGAGTTGTCAGAAAACTGTCTTTACCTGATTCGGGAGGCTCAATTACAGTCAGGATCGGCACAAATATTAGTAGAGTGCGTTACACACACATGGTGTATGCTCTTACTGAAGGGCAAGCTCCATTTTTCTGGCTGATACATACCTGATGCACTCTCACATTGGGGCTACCTGTGCACTGTAACTTCATTTCCCCAGGTGGCTTTGGGCTTGGTGTTCCTATTTTTATCCGATTGCATTTGAGAAACATGGATCTCCTGAGGAAGCTGCAAAGTGAAACGCGTAGCGATCCCTCAGTAATCTGATTTCCTCGATGTTTGCCCCGATATGTAGACCCACCACAGTGTCCATCATATCTATGGGTATACCTTTAGGTTCTCTTGTGTCCCCTTAGGACACATTTATTTGGGACAATACCATGTATATACATTGGAATACTTGTTTTCCATCTCTGTTCTTACATAATGGTTTTACCACGATTATATAATGAATTTGATTTTTATTCTATCGAGTGCTCTCTTTTTCATTTGGGTCTACTGGTGGCTACCAAATTAAATTTCATATTCACCTCTGGTTCTTTCTCTGAGTTGTCAGAAACTGTCTCCCATTTTTCTTATACTTTTTTGGGGTGAATGGGTAGGTGTAGTATGTACCCCATACTTATTCACATGGGACCCCTCCAGGCTGCATACTCGGATAAAGGGTCTGGTATGAATTGAGGGGGGCCTCTTTTTTCCAATACATTTTACATTGCCTCTAAACATACTGTATGTTGCAAGTTGGATCAGTTAAAATGGTGATCAGACTTCCATTAAATGCAATGGGCTGAAATTGGACCCAAGTCAAACCAAAGCAGTGCAGGAATATTTTCAAAAGTCAGACCAGTTAAGACGGTTCTCATAGGGAAACACTGATTTTATATATGTGGTCTCAAAGTCGGAGCGCATGTTGCACCAGTCTGAACCGGGCCTTACGCAAATCCATACCAATACATTAGTGGAGATTTACCAAAACTGGTGCAAAGGTGCATAACCAGCTTCTAACCTAAGCATGTTCAATTGAGTCTTTGACAACCTGTAAGCTGGTCGGTTACTATACACAGCTGCACCAGATTGTGTGCACTAGTTTTAGTAAACCTCCATTAAGTTCATTTACCACTAAAAAGGCCTTGTCTCCATTTCCTGGCACCAATTCACAACCAAGTTAAGGAAATCACCGTCCTGCTGCCCCTCCATCATATTTGTCCCGATTCTCTTAATCCTTAGTGTTCAGAGTAGTACTGACAGCAGTATTAGCTGCAAGTCTCAGGTGTGCCAACAGCATTACTCTAGGGCACCGGTGTCAAACACAAGGCCCGCGGGCCGAATATGACCCTCCAGGCCATTTCACGTGGCCCTCGCACCTCTCCTGCAGCCGAGCTCCAATTCTCCTCCAGACCCTTACCTTCTGCTTTTAAGCAATGCATCCAGCTTCTTCCCAGCAGTAGGAAAGGGAGTGCACTGTGTTGTAAGGGAGCGTGGGGGACTCAACTTCTGATGGTGGGGTGGCTCTTGACATCCAATGTAAGGGAAGGGATGCACTGAACATTTAATCTTACAGATATGATTCCCCTCAAAAGGGCAGTTATAATGCGGCCCACAATGAAATCGAGTTTAGCACCCCTGCTCTAGGGGCTGAATTCAGCCCGGCTAGGGCCACTCCCAAGTGGAAATGGGGTTCCAGTATGAATGGTGTGTCCCTACTTGTCTGAAACCTCTTCCTGATGCCAAGCACCGTCTGAGACAGGTGACCTGTCCCTACTTTATCCACAAGGATAATGTGCGCCAAACCCAGGGTCTCGATAAACTGCCTGACCCAAGATCGCCTTAATAACACCAGCATCTAATCTGATGCCGCCTCTGCTTGCCACATGTTGGATTGTCACAATGTCATCTGCCACACCTTTGCAGATTGTGTCACTCTGTGTCCAGCAGGTGAAGGCAGACAGCAGAGAGATGATGTAATCACTCTGCTGCCCGCACTGCACAGTGTGGGCAGAACTGCAGGGGGGGGGGGCAGCGAGAGATGTCATCTCTCTGCTCCCCCGCCCATCAGCCTGCTCCCCCCTGGGCAGCGAGTGTTCTGCCCGCACACTACTGTCACTTCAGCACCAAGCTCCCTTCTCACAGTGTGAGAAGCAGCGGAGCGGCAACGGGCTGGCTGGTGGACGTCAGTTTCCACCCCCCTGAAAGTGCCGCTTTGGACCATGGTAGAGCCGGCCCTGCCAATATGGGATGACATTAGTTATGGGGAATTAATGAAATGGGAATATTCTGACTTACAGAAGACTAAAAAGGTCTGTGCCTGAGGTATATAGCACAATCATTTCAGAATGACCTTTGTACAATCAAGTATTGAATATGGGACCCCCATACCAATGGGTCTTTAAATTTTTAGGTCTCAGGACATGCCGCTTAGGCCCATTCCCATGATTTTTATATATACACACGGGATGAGGCGAACACCACCCCCCACCAAAACACTGCAAACTGGCAAAAAGTTTTAGCTAACCTTAAAGTCTATGGGATACAAACATGAGAAGTCAAGAGTGACAATGTTAAAGGCTTATATGCAAGTTGCCATACAAAATTAAGTGTATGGGACCGGAGTACTGCCCCAGGAGACATTTATCAATGCAAAAAAAAAGTTTATCATTTTTTTTCCGGAGCAGTGATTTTAATAGTGAAATTAACATGTAATATTCCTTTAAATACTGTGCGGGGGGGGGGGGGGTCACCTTAGTCTGGCTATAAAGTGGTACATCTTTCTCATGTATTTTACTGTACTGCTGCAAAGTTACAAAAAAAAGTAATTTAGACTTGCTCACAGCTGTAATGTATTAACTCCCCTCAGCAATATATATATAAAAAAAAAAAACCAAGGCGCAAACCTGCATAAGGTCCACGCTGCATCTCCCGCCCCAAGGCACCTTGTCCCCACCTTGATCGGGACAAGATCCTCTTCCCTGGCCATTGGCTGTTGTGGTGGGTGCTTATGAGAATCTGGAAGCCCCTTTGACAAGGGGGGCTCCCCAATATGTGAATGGGCATCAGGTACATTGACTTTGTACCCCCCTACACAGTCAATGTACCTGATGCTCATTTCAGGTAGGGGGGGGGGGGAATATCAGATAAGCCCCCACTCACAGAACCCACCAACTGGGCTTGCTGGAAGAGGCTCTTATCTTCAAAGCACCCTCCCTATGTTAAGGGCAAGCAGCCTGGTATGGTTCAGGAGGGGGGGCTGCTCATTCCTTTATCTTTCCTGGCCTGCCCGGCCACGTGCTCAGATAAGGGTCTGGTATGATTTGTGTGGAGATGCCCTTAAAGTCTATGCCATACCCAAAGGGCCTAGTATGGATTGGGGACCTCATGCTGTCATAGGGTTTCTTTTAAACACTTCAATACACGAATATAACTTTTTTTTATAGGAACACACAGCTCAATTCACTATATACAGCCGCTGTGTAAGCAGCAGCCGCAGTGGCCAATCATGGTTAACAGCACATCATGCAGGTCAGATGCACACATTGGCCAGTCAGCAGCCGTCAATGCACTGATTGCAGTGTATTATGGGGTGCTCTGTGGCAGGCAAACTTGCTGCAAGCACCCCATGTTTGTTTTACGAATGCCCAAGTTGAACTTGCATGCGAGGAGATCAGGACCATTCCTAAATATCCATACTGGATAAAAAAGGAATACTAAACATGGTCTCATTTCACAATATGGTATACTTTATAATACGTTTCAAGAATCAATGGACTTCCCATCAAGGACACATTGGATATGAGGCTTGGGGGGGGTCTATATCAGATGACCAATGGGCAGCTGTACTGTCAGCAGTACCCCCATGGTCCCTTTATCCCCTATGCAAAAATCTAACAAAGAAGATATATACTTGAGAAGCTATTTAACGGGAAGCCTAAACACAACCCTATGTCGTAGATGTAATGGGCGCCCAGCTATATGAATACCCATGTTATGGAGATGCCCCCAAACTCCATTGATATTGGGAGGGGGGGGGGGTTGTCTCTACTATTAATATCTTTGGGCTAAAGATGCCAATGGAGCATGTTAGACAAAGCTAGCACTCAAAAATACCTTTATACCAATAGTAAAATACATTTGAGGCTTGTACACTCATGGCATTAAAGTCAATAGACAGGGTAATAGAATGGAGTTTTATTTTTCCACAGACAGCACATATTGCGGCTTTTTCAGAGATTTCCCAATGAACACTGCACACACCATGACAACAAGAAGACTAAGACATCCGACAGCCACCAACACCCAGAGCTCCGCAGGGGCAGACTCTTCCCTCGTCACTGCAGCCGCAACATCCCTTTGTGAAGGTCCAATCACAAGCAGAGGTCCCAGAGTGGTCACAGTTTGTCCCTCTTCTGTGTGGGGTTCTTAACAGGAGAAAAGTGAGAGGTCAATAGACACGTTTCCATGCAGTTTAAGAGCTTGCAGTCAACAATTTAGCGTTTACACCAATGTCCATAAAATTGTTCCTTCAGTCACTATTGGACAGAATTAGGATGAAACTAATGATTGACTACCTAGGTTGTGGTATGAGCTGTTGAGATTCTCCCCCCACATTCTATTTATTATAGAAGTGACAGTGGGAAGGTTCCCACTGGTGACAAGCAATATAAAGCCATCAGTATCCTAGCCAGGTTTTAGATCTTCCACTAGTCCTAGTGAACCTTCCAGGTCCCTGGTGAGGAAAAAAACAAGAGGAGCCCCCTGACTATCGCCAGGGCCCCTTCCATCAGTTCCAATGCTCTTTAAATCTCACGGCAAGTCACATGACTTGGTTGTTAGTGTGATCCAAGCCTTATGATCCAGCATCTTGGGAGAATCTCTCCCAACTCTTAAAATTGAATTTGAAAGCATATCCAATACTTGAAACCCATTGGCAGGGATCCAACCACAATCTGTACCACATCGAGTAATCAAAAAGGAACACTACATCCTCATTAGTGTTCCCTCTAGCCCTGTTCTGACAGATTTCTCCCCCTCACAGGCAGCCAGGTACACCCTGATTGGATGGTGGCAGTAGTGGTTTGCCAATAGTGTTCTTGCTGTACTAGCAACTGTTGCGTCCTTTTACAAGTATTTGTTTAGTATGAGCCGTCCAATTATGTTCTTAGTCCAAGTTTGTCTGTATAGTTTCTTTTTTGCTCAAAAGAATCAGTTGGGGGATGAGGTCCTCATTTTATATCAAAGTTATCTCTTTATGATCGGTAATTAAGAGACGTCATTTCATTCATAGCACTTTTACAATTTTAGTAAGGCTATAATTTTCTTCTTTCCTTCCCTCCCATATGGCAAATTGGGGTATACCCACCCAAGGCTCAGGTTGAGCCGGGGCTTCAGTTGCATATGGTATATAATGCGGCGAGTCATTGTGCCACCCGTGCCCCAGGAACATGCCAACCTCACCACCCTACTAGAATCCGAGAAGGATGGGAATTTACCAGGGGTGGACTGAACTCATGGGGCCCCCGGGCAATAGAAGATTATGGGGCCCCCGGTTTTACAGATGGCCACCATGCCAGGAGGCAGAGGCGGGGCAGCTAAAATCTCTGGATTTTCACATCAAAAGCATGTCGGTAGGGACATATGTAAAAAATAAATTTGTACATACTGTCCCTGGTTTTAGTGAGCCTGGCAACCCTGATGGGGGTCCACTAGTGGCATGGGGCCCTCGGGCTGTGCCCGAATGACTCTGGTCAGTCCGCCCCTGTAATGTGCATTACCTTATTTTTTTAACAAAAAAAAAAAAAAAAGAATTTCACACTATGGAGAGTCTTTCCTTTCTGGGAAAACTAAGAGTTTCCCCACCCCCCCAATTGAACAAGCTTCTCTGACTCTGTCTCAAGTACCTAGACCAGTGATGGCGAACCTTGGCACCCCAGATGTTTTGGAACTACATTTCCCATGATGCTCCACTACACTGCAGAGTGCAAGAGCATAATGGGAAATGTAGTACCAAAAAATCTGGAGTGCCAAGGTTCGCCATCACTGACCTAGACCATCTGTCCTGCTCCATCATAGAACAGGCTTTTCCCAGTTAAGAGCAGTCATCCAATTCTAATTGGTGATCAAGGCCCGGGCATCAAGCCATAATCATACCGCTTGCCATCTGGTATGTGGGCTGTGGTGGAGGGATTGGTCATGTTGCGTTTGTGAATTGTTGGCATCATGACTACCCTGAAAAGAGCCACTAACCTTCACTTTGAAGAGTGATTCACCATTTGAATTTTTGGCGTTTATGCCCATTATGGGACTTTATACATTTACGGCAGCCAATACCAATTTGAAAGTCATGTTAAAAGTTACTCCAATACCTGTTAACATCACCTACATTCATAACATTGCATCTAGCAGCTTCTAGTTAATAACTCACCATCCAAGATGTCCCTCTTGCCTCTCGGTCTTCCAAATCTGCCCCTTCCTCCAGAAACCTGAGCAGTAGGGTTGCTGCAGGTGCCGGTACCACAACACTGGCAGATACTGCTGGGGCCCTCAACTGCAAACCAGCTAGAGAAGACAATTGTTAGACAAGTCTACATTTAGAAGCAAGACTTGAAGTTCAGGTGAACCAATGCTGTAGAGTAGCATTTAACTTATTGGGGCCAATGCCTACCAGATGCAATAGTGCACTTGAGTAACAGCAACAAGTGCTAAAGATATGCTTTTAATGAAAAGGAATTATACACCTTACCTGCACAAGTGCGTTGATCATTGGTTTTATGTGTTGCAATACAGTTGCCCGCCCCCCCCCCCCCCCTTTCTGACTTGCACTCAAGACATGAGGCATGGCACTATACAGGTTAATGCATGACCTCTATAGCAGATATATGGCCCCACTCCTAGGAGAACAAAAAACATCCCATGTGCATGGAGGGACGGCTCCAATCCTCTTGTTGGGAAGGAGTTTGTAGCGCTCCCTTACTTTCAGTATGGGCACTACGCTAAAGTTAGTTGGATTGGGAGCGTTCCATTGCTCCCATTCAAGATTTACCTAAATTGTGACCTCATTCCAGAAGGGTCCACTGGGTCAGTCTGCATTCTAGGGATGTGGCATCATCTCTGGTCGGTAGTTGGAGCTAGAGGGGTTTCTGGCAGAGAAAGTCTTCCCCAGCAGCCAATTGGAGGAGTTCTTCCCTCGCAGGGCATGCTGGGGAGGGAGTATATCTGTGACAGGTGTCATGTGTTCTAAAATCTTTGCGGGGTTCCAGGTGCGGCATCCACCTTTAGGGTGCGCGCAACAATGGAAGTGTGGAATAATCCATGGAACCACAAGCAACCATTTTAAGTCACCATCTCACCTTTGTGTGGCTTTGCTATAGGAACAGGCCTTGTTCATGGCATCGGGGACCTGGGTGGTTGCAGCAGCTCTCAGGTAACAGGTTATGTAGATCTGGATTGTAAAGTATTGAAATTAGGTTATCAGTTCTTACAAGGCACCCATCTGTACCAGTCAATACAAACTGTCCTCACCAGAGAGGCATCATTTCCCAGAAATCGGAAAGCATCCACTGTGAACTGGAGCTTGTCTGGCTCAACCCTCTGGGTGATGAAGGCTGAAGAGGAGTCATCTTGCATTCCATCAACTAGACAGCTGTAGAAAATGGTCAGTTAAGTGGGGTCATTATGTCAGAACACCCCCCAGAAAAGAACAAAAACCTACCCATTTTCTTCAATGAGGCCATAACTAGGAGCAGAGGTGGGATCAGAAGATATGGTGGTCACACATCGGTCAATATACAGGATCAGTCCAACATGGTTCTGAGTGTCCACAGAGGCCTCTATGTAGAGAATATCTCCAAGCTGATAGATGGGAGAACTTCTAGGGCCACTCCAGTCCTCTATAGACAAGACAGGAGATTACATTGTAAAGTTCAGACAATACTCCCCCCTCCCAATTATTTTCTTTGCTTAACTCACCAGTCATTAGCCTCAAGGAGAAGGACAGCCTCTCTTCTATGGACACTGTGGTGCTGAATGGAACCCATGTTGGCTCAATGGCTTTGCTGCTCACATTGGCATGCCTATACAGAGAACAGGAGTGTCAGTAATGAACCAGAAGTGAAATCATGTTAATTTCAGGAGATCCAAATTAAACCATTTAACCACTTGCCAACCACCATCAAATGACAGCGTCTGTGTGGCTCTCATTCTGGGAATCATGTCACAACTGCATCCCAAAACAGGCACGCCATGTTGCTAGAACACGGAGCGACCCCGATTTCTGTGAATAGCCGCATATGTGGCTCTTTAACTAAGTTATCGGCTGTGTCAAAGTGCAGCCGATCACATGAAAACACAGAATGCAGGTAATCAGCGCCTCACCTCACACCGACTGTGGCGAGGAGAGCTGATCAGCAGCTTCACCTTGTAGGGGACAACAAAACATGTAATCAGGGCACTGATCAGTGCCCTGATTACATTATAGCACCACCAATTAGTGGCCTCCATTGCCAGCAATCAGTGCCCACTAGTGATGCCAGTCAGTGCCAGCTAATCAGTGGAGAAAAATTACATAATTACAAAATTTACTTGAGGAAAAAAAATCCCCAGCAGTGATTAAATACCAAAAGAAAGCACCATTTGTTTGTGCCCCAATTTAAAAAAAAAAATGTTCAGTGTTGCATGACCGCACAATTGTCATTCTAAAGCCTCGTACACACAATTGGATTTTCCGTCAACAAATGTGTTATGGCAGGTTTTGTCAGATAATCTGACTGTTTGTACGCTCCATGGGGCAATTGTTTTTTCGGAATTTCCAACAAAATGTTTTCTAGCATGCCTTCAAATTTTCCGACAACGATCAGTCTTGTCAGATTTTCCAATCATGTGTACAGAAGTCCTTCGAAAAAAAAAATCCAAAGTAAACACGCATGCTCCAAACCAATGCCAACTATCGAAAATTATTATAAATTGCCCAAAAAGTGTCGCTGAAGAACCATGTCGTTTCGCGTATGAAGGCTGAAAAGGTTCTGGCATCAGTATGCATACCAAGTTCACGGCCAACGCCCTTTGCACAAAATTCTGATTTGCGCAATGGAAGTCCGATCGCGTGTACTAGGCCAAAGTGCGATAGCATTGAAAGCTGAAAAAAGGCCTGTGCAGGAAATGGGGGTGTAAGTGCCTTGTAGGCAAGTGGTTAATGGTGTCACTTTAAAAGGAACACATTAGAACAGCATCATGGCCTGGGCCCTCATCAGGAATTATGGGGCCCCTTACACAGCTTAAGGCATGGACCCCCTGGAGCAGAGACCCGGGGTGGTGTTAACACCTCAAATTGAGAACCGGCTGCTGCAAATTGAGGAGAGGGGGCCAGGAATTGGGAGTTGCCCTGGGAACCTCCGGGGCCCTTACAGGTGTACTGCCTGTACCCATACCTCCCAACCATCCTGGATTTCGCCGGAATGCCCCGCGATTCGCGGTAAATCCCCTAAAACCCACCCCCGTGATTAGTGGCAAATCCAGCGGTCCCCCCCACAACTCAAACCCACGTAAACTCCCCCCCCCACTCTCAACAACACAAGACAATTCTGAGAGCCAGGGTTGCCTGCATACTTTTGCTGATAGGTGTCCCTCATTTCCATCTCAAAAAGTCGGGAGATATGCCTGTACCCCCCTGATCATGGTAGCTGCCATTGCTAACTTGTTTGGAGGTTGTCATTCTGCCAACAATCACTTTTTTTGGAATATGAAAAATATCCAAAATGACACCAGCAGTGGTCAAGGTAGACTGGTATAACCAAATGGGCTGCCAACACAACCAGCCAAAAATCAGACTTAAAGGGTCACTAAAGTCAGGTATTTAAAAAAAAAAAAATAACAAACATGTGATACTTACCTCCACTGTGCAGTTCGTTTTGCACAGAGTGGCCCGGAAACCTGTCTTCTGGGGTCCCTCGGCGGCTGTCTAGGCTCCTCCTCGCAAAAGCTTTCCTTCTTCATGCGAGGGCGCTCGCATGGAGGAAAGCTTTTGCGAGCGCGCTCCCGTGATACAGCGGCGGCCATAGCCGCCGACTGTATCACTCGGCTCCGCCCCCCAGCGCGCCGCGTCATCCACCCTGATTGACAGCAGCGCTAGCCAATGGCTGCGCTGCTATCAATCCGCCCAGCCTAGCCAATCAACGGCCAGGCTGGGAACCGAAGAGGACGACGTGGACGCGCCCGGGAGATTCGAACGGTCAGGTAAGTACAACGGGGGCTCGGGGGGGGCCGGTGCTGCTAGATGTTTTTTTACCTTCATGCATAGGATGCATGAAGGTAAAAAAACTTGTACCTTTAGAACCCCTTTAAGCCAAGCCTCTGGGTTGTGGTGCAGGGCCTGCAGCAGTTTAGTAGGGGGCATTGAACCCACAACTGATAAGTGAATAGGCCACACATTTAATAGCTTACAAGGCTTAAGGCCCATCAGGTTTTTGCTGTCTGTACCCCCCCCCCCCCCAATAAGCAAATTAGTTACCAACAGGACTGAACCCAAGGGAAACCCCAAACATTTTTGGAGTAGTCAAAGAGGCCTAGGAGGCAATCACCACAATGGACACCCTTGTTGCAGTGGCAAGTCATTGAAGAAAATCCCATTCACACCCTGTTTTAACAAATAAAACTGAGAATTTCTTGAATTGAGACACAAGTGCTGGTCACTATTCAAATGTTTTTGCCTTAAGATATTCACCAGGAAAGATGCATTGTTAGGACCTGCATTGTATCCTAGTGTAGACTCACCGGTGGTAGTAACACATTATGGGGACCACGGCTGGGTTGGTTCTGATGATTGGAATGGAGGAGGTCGGGCTGTAGGTCAGGTTGGTAGCATAGATCACCCAGTCTTGCATCATCTGTAGAAGAGATCAGAACATTATAGACACTGCAGTGCTACTCATGAGTTAGACAAGGGGCACATCAATTGTGTGGCAATGTAGACAATGGATGTGTCCCATAGCCAAGACTAGTCACTCAATCATGCTTGCGAGGATAAACCTTTTAGATTCAAAAACTTAGGCTAGCAAATCAGAACAGCCATGCAACTATATTTGAGGACTCCAACAGGTTTGCTTTAAAATAGTTTCAGGTTCTAAAGACCATCCAAAAAAAGAACACCCCACACATGCATTTTCAAACTGATTAGCCCATTTGAGAACCTGTCAACTCCACAGCACAGTATCCCCTCAATTATAAAAATAATAAATATGTTTTTACTCTGCTGGCCCAGCTCCTCCACCCCTCCCTACATTGCAACTTTTCATACAGCTACTAGGTAAAAGGTTGATACCAAGTAATGGCTCCTAGTCTGCTGATATCACATCCAAGATGGCAGCAGTAAGTGAGGATGTCTACACAAGTAGGTCATCATATGGAAAGCATTTTAGGCTTAAAGCAGAGTTCCACCCAAAAAAAACAAAAAATTGAGCTTCCGCTTTTTGGAATCCAATTCCTTACCCCCTCCATTGTCACATTTGGCAGAAGCAGATACCAGTCTAAGCCAGGTAGTCACTCCCACATCCAGGCATAGATAGAGAGATAAATGGGGCAGATACATGTCAAAAACAGGCATTTGCTCCCACTTTCGGGCATAGATCGCAGTGATCTACGCTATGTCCGATACCTCCTCTGCTCCCCCCTGCTGTCTTCTGTGAGAGACACAGGTCCCAGAAGACAGCACAGCTTGAAACTTTACTGAAATCAAGGGGGGGGGGGGAATTACATTTAATAAAATTATGGAATGGAAAGGGAATTACCTGCACAGTGTTGCCACAGTCCTGGAGATTAATCTGGAAGATAACTTCATCAGCACTTTGGGTGTTCGGCTTGCAGCCTTGGGGTCCCAGGCTCAGATCAGAAGATTTCACCAGCTTTCCATTCCCATAAAAGTCCATCATAACACTGACCACCATGCGGTCCTCTTCACACTGGACACTGATGGGGGAACTAGAGTAACCTACAGTCGGGGGCTGCTGGCGGGGCATCCCACCAGCACGTCCACCTGTTGAACCCCTCTGAGCCCCACCTCTAGAAGCCCCAAACCCATATACTGCATTAGCTCCTGAGTAAATCCCACCAGATCCCCCTCTAGAAGACCCCTGGCTCTGACCAGGTACAACCCGCTGGTTATTCCTCCACCAGTCTGATTGGCGCCTATGTCTCACCAAGGTTCCATCCCCACTACATCCAAACCCTGGTCCATAAATCAGGGCAAAAAGCAACAGCCAACTACAGCAGCTCCTCACTCCTAGACCCATCCTGCCTGCAAGACCAACAACACAATGAGGCAGGAAGACAGAGCTTCCCTTTATACCCCTCCCACCAGCCACTAATACCCCCAGCTGGGGCAAATCATCACCACACCCAAACGTCTGCCTCATTCAGCATTTGGCTAAACTATACAGTTGATCCCTTGATGCTGAGACAGTTAACCACTTGCTGACAGTCGCCTCATTTGAGTGGAGCTACACAGGAGAATTTCAGTATCTTAGTTCCGCTACTATATTTGTTATGGATTAATCACTAGGAGTAGCAAGAGATCAAAAAAAACGATGATACAAATGTCTCTCCATGGAGTACTCTATACAACCAACATGTATTAGCATAATCTCACATGACTGATCAATGTTTCAATCATGTGCAATGGAAAGCTACAAGATGCTATTGAATATACCAGTGTAGCTTATACCATAGGGGGCGATATATTTCAGGGCCCATTTTTATATTTGGAGGCGTGTTTAATGCAAATGGTGATCATTTGCTAGTCCTAGTGACTTTCAACCAGCGATGTTGTTGGCAGGATTGGGTTTGTAATCTCTCCTATATCTCTGGGATCTGCTTAGATCTTGTTCTCCTGCAAGGTCCTATTTATTGTCACCTCAAAAAGTTAGTCCACCAAAAACTGATATTTTAGTCACAGTGGGGACTGGTAGGCTGAGTCAGTCCTGTTTTTTTTTATGTTCTCGGCGCTCCAACAGTGAGATCAGATTCCATAGTTTCCAGCTTTGTTCCTGTTCACTTGGAAATGTTGGTTGTCCCTGCTAACCTTTGTGTGTCCTAGTTCCTCCAATTACTTTGTCCATAATACAAAATCTCAGCAGGGATGGTGGGAGCCCCTCATAATGGACTCAGCAGATGTGCAGACCTGGGAAGTCAATGTAGGGATGGTGGGAGCCCCTCATAATGGACCCAGCAGCTGTGCAGACCTAGGAAGTTAGTTCAGGGATGGTGGGAGCCTCTGAAAATGGACAACATAGCTCCGCAGAGCCAGAAACTCTGCACATGGATGGTGGAAGTCCCTTATAATGGGCACAACAGGTGTTCAGACCCAGGAACTCAGCACAGGAGTGATGGGAACCCTTTATAATGGCACAACAAGTGTTCAGACTGCTCAGATCTGAATGGTGGGAGCCCTTCATAATGGGCACAGTGGCTGTGAATACCTGGGTACTTGGCACAGGAATGGTGGGAGCCCCTCATCAACAGGCACAACAGGTGTGCAGACCTGGGAACTCAGTGCAGGAATTGTCAGAGCCCCTCATCCTGGGCACAACCATTGCTCAGACTTGGAAGTCAGCACAAGAATGGTGGGACCCTCTCAGAATGGACACAGCAGCTGTGAATACCTTGAAAATCAGCACAGGAATGGTGAGAGCCACTTATGTTGGGTAGATCTGGGAACGCAGGGAAATTATGATGGAAGCCCCTAATAATGGACAACCTAGGTCTGCAGTGCTAGAAACATTTTGTGTGGATGGCAGGAGCCCCTCATAACGAGCACACCCTTAGGTCTGGCATGGATTTTGAGGGGAACCCTGCACTAATATTTAAAAAGTGGAGTCCCCCAAAAATCCATACCAAACCTTTATCTGAGGATACAGCCTGGCAGGCACCCCCTTGAAACATGCCAGGCCACATGCCCTAAACATGGGGGGCTCTGCCCAAAGAACTTTGTCCCCATGTTGATGGGGACAAGAGCCTCTTTACCACAATCCTGGACTATGGGGGTCTGCAGGCAGGAGGCTTATCAGAATCTGGAAGCCCAAACAAAGGGGTCCTTAGATTCCGATCCATCCAATATGGATGAGTATGAAGTACATAGTACTCCTACCCATTCACCCAAAAAAAAACAGTTTAGTGTAAGAAAAACAGGAGGCAGTTTGACAAGTCCTTCATTAAAAATTAATAATGTCCACCATGGCAGCTCCAACGTTAATCACGATAACTGTTGCCGACAGCTCCGGTGTCTGACAGTTCTTATATAGTATGGGGTGTGGTGATGTCATCTCATCCAAAGACACCGTGCCTTGTGACATCACTAACCCATCATGCCTGGGCAGTGATGTCACATGGGGTGGGGTCTCCGGTTTAAATCACTGCTTGGCCACGCCCAATAGCTATATAAGAACTGTCAGAAGGGCGGGAACCTTTGTCAGGGTAGGAGTGTTTTTTTTTTTATCGGTTCAGCAGAAATAGTGATCGACATTGGAGCTACCGGGGGGGCATCACATTTTTAATAAAGGAGTTGTCAGAAAACTGTCTTTACCTGATTCGGGAGGCTCAATTACAGCCAGGATCGGCACAAATATTAGTAGAGTGCGTTACACACACAGGGTGGTGTATGCTCTTACTGAAGGGCAAGCTCCCTTTTCTGACTGATAAATACCTGATGCACTCTCACATTGGGGCTACCTGTGCACTGTTCCTTCATTTCCCCAGGTGGCTTTGGGCTTGGTGTTCCTATTTTTATCTGATTGTATTTGAGAAACATGGATCTCCTGAGGAAGCTGCAAAGTGAAACACGTAGCGATCCCTCTGTAATCTGATTTCCTCGATGTTTGCCCCGATATGTAGGACCTTCTCTATAGACCCACCACAGTGTCCATCATATCTATGGGTATACCTTTAGGTTCTCTTGTGTCCCCTTAGGACATTTATTTGGGACAATACCATGTATATACATTGGAATACTTGTTTTCCATCTCTGTTCTTACATAATGGTTTTACCACGATTATATAATGAATTTGATTTTTATTCTATCGAGTGCTCTCTTTTTCATTTGGGTCTACTGGTGGCTACCAAATTAAATTTCATATTCACCTCTGGTTCTTTCTCTGAGTTGTCAGAAACTGTCTCCCATTTTTCTTATACTTTTTTGGGGTGAATGGGTAGGTGTAGTATGTACCCCATACTTATTCACATGGGACCCCTCCAGGCTGCATACTCGGATAAAGGGTCTGGTATGAATTGAGGGACCCTCTTTTTTCCAATACATTTTACATTGCCTCTAAACATACTGTATGTTGCAAGTTGGATCAGTTAAAATGGTGATCAGAATTCCATTAAATGCAATGGGCTGAAATTGGACCCAAGTCAAACCAAAGCAGTGCAAGAATATTTTCAAAAGTCAGACCAGTTAAGACGGTTCTCATAGGGAAACACTGATTTTATATATGTGGTCTCAAAGTCGGAGCGCATGTTGCACCAGTCTGAACCGGGTGTGCTGCCTTCACAGTATATATTATATGCATGGCACTCGGCAGTGTCTGTTCCTTTAAGACCCTCCATGTTCTTGAAGCCTAGAGGCGGGTTTTCCCTGTACTCCTATAGAGCATGCACATATCCTTTCTTTTCAACTCCAGCTACAGAAGTGAGCACATCCTCAGGACTTCTTAGAAGCTATTACAGGTTGCAAAGCTGATGAACACCAAAGCCTGTAAGTAAAGGGGTTTGCTAGTTCAGCTTATATAGAGGGATGCTAGGCACAGCTAGTATAATGTGTGTTTCAGTCTGTAGCAAGCAAGCACATGTTAGGCCCAATCCTTTGTATTAGCCATGTAGAATGTATGTTGCTTGAATAGCCATGCTTACATTTGTCTTTTTATGTTTGTTTTACAGTTTTACCAAATCAAATCATATCACACATTTTCACATGCTATTGTACACATTCCTGTGAATGATATCTCAGTAAAGACTGCATCAGTTCATTAACAAGCGCATCTTTCATTGGGATTCGGTTATACTTGATGTTAAGCTGTGTCTCTAAACAGCAACACACACACAGCTGGGACATTACAGTAAAAAGGCTTTAAAACGTTGTCAGAAGCAACTAAACAGCTTTGAATCGTCCTCAACAATAAAAGGACAAATCCTTTAGCCACATGCAAATGAAAGTGAAACTAATTTCTCTCACTCACTATAACACTGATATTGCCTGTGTCATTATCCACGCTGCCAGCTAAAACAAGATGGAGAACACAGAGACTAACTCTCTGACTGTTAACCCTCAATGCTACTATAAGGAGGAAGACACACACTGCTTGCCAAGAACCAAGTCTAGATGCGCAACACTGTCTAGAGCGTCCAGTCAAACAAATCTTACTTCAGCTAGCGCCAATTCAGCAAGATTTAAACGTACTAGTTCTAGACATTCAAGCATCACAAGTCTGTCATCGGTTAGCGACAAAGCGACTAAGGCAAGAGCAAAAGCAGAGGCAGCTTGTGCCATGGCTTCTTATGCAGAGCAGGAAGCTGAATTGATGAGAGAATTAGCAAGACGTGAATCTGAAACACTCACAAGAAAAGCAGAAGTGGAGGAGCGCATGCGCGCGAGCTCCGGGATGGCGGCTTAAGCACGGAGCTCCGCAGCACCCCAGCCCCACGATCTCATTAGTGGGCACAGCTCCCCTCGCCTGGACCCAGCTCCTCCGCACACACATCGGGGCCCGATAGAGCATCCCTTCGGATGTCTGCACCGGCAGCCAGACGTGACTTGGAGCCGGAGTTTAACAGACTCAGCGGGGAAGCGAGATCCAAGATGGCCGCGGCTGTAGCGTCTGCACAGCCACTCGTCTCCACAGGGGAAAGGATCTCGGATGTCAGGCAAGTGCTCACCCCAGCCACCCTCACATATGCCCAGGCAGCCCAAAGCTCCAGCCACATGTCTGCAGCACCCTCCCCAGCTTCCACGGAATCCCTGCTAGGCACAGTGGAAGGATACTCCATGTCCCCATTAGGCCCTACGTTCCCCTCCACGCCTGCAACACCTGCACTGGGTCATCACGGCCTTGAACAGTGCTCCACTCAGGATGACATGTTCCTCAAATTCACAGCTTTGCTTGAAAGGGGATTAGCCAATACTGCAACTCAGATAGCCAGAGAAATGAAAGCAGACTTTGCCAACTTGGGCTCTAGGATGGAAGCTATAGAGAGCAAGCTTGATTTAACAGTATCTCACACCAACCAAAATGCTGCTCATGTTCAGACCCTCCAAGACCAGCTAGACACGGCCTTATCTAAGATAGATGAACTCGAGAATAGGTCTAGGAGGTCCAATTTTAGGGTCAGGGGCCTCCCCGAGTCCATCTCTGACATCCCTGAAGCGATCCAGGATCTTATTAAAGGCCTTATTCCAAATATTCCATCGCATCGCCTTGAATTGGACCGAGCCCATAGAGCTCTGGGCCCACTCAGAAAGGATGGCTCACCAAGAGACATTGTAGTCAAGACACATTTCTATGCTACCAGGGAAGCAGTCATGAAACAATCCCGGTCCCTGCAGCAGATCTCTTGCCGCGGTCATCAGGTTCAAATATTCGCGGACTTATCTCCGTTCACCATCCAGAGAAGGAGATCCCTTAAACCGTTACTCACCGTGCTCTCCAAACAGGATATCAAATACCATTGGGCCTTCCCCTTCGCAGTTAAATTCTTTGTCCAGGGCAGAGCCTATGCCTTTTCCAGCTTACAAGAAGGGGAGAGACTTTTGCTACATCTAAAATTGATTCACCAGGAAGCTCCCATGGATGTCTCCGGGGGCTCTGTGCCCTCCTCCAAGCGCCCTCCTCCCATGAGTCCAATTTCTCCGTCATGGAATACCGGGAAACCTAAGAAGTCCAAAGACGGGGGTTCCTCTAATAATGGATGAACAGTTCATTATGCTACTTGCTTGCTCTTCTTTCGAGGCAGTCTGCCCTGGGACTTCAGGTCTTGTAGGGTCTCCCCGCCCTGAATATCCAGGGGGGGCCCCTTTGCCTGATCACACCTGGATTTTGGGATGTGTGTCAATAGGAATTTGCATTTTGTTGTTGTTTTTTTTTCCCTTCAGGTTTTCGTTGCTGTGCTACTGTACTTGTTTTTTTTTGTCTTTTTTTTTTACTATGTTTCAACAAGGGGCTGGGGTGTTACCCTTGCGTCTCCACCCCTCCCACTCAGGCGGTTTTCCGTTTTTGAGGGACGGGTAGTCGACCCTAGTAGGTAGGGTATTGACTCTGTTGTCTCAGGAACCTGGCTAGTATTTCTGGACAAGGTTTCTGAATATTCTTGATTGAATGTTTTTGCTTTTGTGTTTGTTTCCCCAACTCTTCTTTTTCTCACTCTGTCTTTTCTTTCGAGCCAGTTTACGGACGTCACGAGACCAGGGAGGATGCTCTTGGTATGCCTTTTCTCAGCCATCGCTGCTTTTAATTGCCAGTAGAAGACGTCTAAGGGTAAGTGATATATGTATTTACAGCGGTCCACCCCTCTGTTCCAATGCCTGACCCAGACCTTCCTAGTGAAGAGCTTAAGATTGCCTCGCACAACGCTCAAGGTCTAAACTCTCCCAGGAAAAGGAGACTAGCACTTACCCACTATCACTCTATGAGGTTTGATGTCGTCCTACTCCAGGAGACTCATTTCCCAACTCGGTACAGTCCCAAATTCCTCCACTCTCACTTCCCTACCTTTTATATGGCTAACGCCGAAAACAAGACCAGAGGGGTAGCGGTTTTATTCTCTAAAAACTCCAAATTTCATCATATGGCCACACACAGAGACCCGGAGGGTAGGTTTATCCTTGTTAAGGGCCTGATCGGGGGTGTCCTATACTCTTTTATATCCTATTATGCTCCTAACAAGGGCCAGGCGTCCTTTTTTCAAGCCCTTCTCAGAACCCTTCTTCCGATTGTGGAGGGCAAGCTGATTTTGGGTGGCGACTCGAACACTGCTTTCGATCAGGGTCTGGACAGGTCTAGACCTCCTGGGTCTCAGCTTACACGCCCCACTAAGGCCAGCCTAAAGATAGCCAGATCACTTTATTCTCACGGTTTGGTTGACATCTGGAGGGAACTAAACCCTACTACGAGGGATTACACTCATTATTCTGCCCCACACAATCTTTATGCTAGAATTGACCATATTTTAGTCCCCCCCAGCCTCATCCCTTCTGCCTCCAAGGCCTCTATTGCCGACTGCTCTTGGTCTGACCACTCCATAGTATACCTTCACTTACAAAATTCCCTTTTTAACTCAGCCAGGGCCCATTGGCGACTCAATGAATCTATTTTAAGTGACCCTTCTGTTGTAGCGGATATAGGGAAATCCTTGCGGGAATACTTTCTCTTCAACAAAGTTGAAAATGTCTCCCCGGAAGTCCTGTGGGCGGCCCATAAGGCCGCGATCAGGGGTAAAATAATCGAAATTGCCACTCGTGTCAAGAAGGAGAGGCTAATAGACATCAAAAACCTGGAGAGTAGATTTTTAACTCTGAAGACCCAACATAAAAAATCTCCCTCCAAGGACCTCTTGGATCAAATAGATGCCACCAGGTTGGAACTTAACCTGGCTCTCACGATAAAAGCAGAAAAGGATCTCCGATGGAGCGGAGCGAAATTTTACTGTCGCCGAGACAAAATTGGCTCCATGTTGGCCTCCAAGTTGTCTCCGCGCTTTCACTCTCACTCTTTTCCCAAAGTTAGAATCGCTGATCAGACATTATCAGCTAATCCCAAAAAAATTATGCTAGCATTTCAAGAATTTTACTCTAAACTATATAGTTCCGGTCGGGTCGTCGGCAACCTGGGTGCTTCTCCTTTTCTCCGGGAACTCCCTATTCCGGCTCTCACACCTTCACATAGGGAGGTTTTGGAGGCGGAATTTTCGGTTGAGGAAATAGTGGAGGTCATAAAAAACCTAAAGACGGGCTCCTCTCCAGGGCCAGATGGTCTGTCAGCTCCCTATTATAAAGCATTCTCTGATATTTTAGCTCCTTATATGGCTAGTTTTTTTAATGCAAAATCCAAAGGAGCCCCACTAGATCCTCATCTCAATACAGCATTTATTACGGTAATTCCTAAACCTAACAAGAACCCGGAGGAGGTCGAGAACTACAGACCCATCTCACTCATTAATAACGACCTGAAGATCCTAACTAAGATCTTAGCAAACAGGTTGGCTTCCTTTATAGGCAGATACATACATAAGGACCAGGTGGGTTTCATACCAGGTCGTCAGGGTCCAGACCAGATTAGGAGGGCCATTGACATTATCTCCCTCTTGCAGTCGAATTGGGCAGGCGGCCCCACTCAGAAGGGAATGCTCTTGTCCCTTGATTTGCACAAGGCCTTTGACTCCATAGAATGGTCCTACTTGTTTCCCCTTTTAGAATGTTGGGGGTTTGGCAGCAGATTCTTAGGGGTCCTCCACGCTCTATACTCTACTCCTAGAGCAATGGTACGTTTCCAGGGACATTACTCCCCCCCTTTTGGCATCTTTAGAGGGACTAGGCAGGGGTGTCCCCTTTCCCCCCTAATTTTTGCGATCGCAATCGAAACGCTCGCAATTGCGATTAGGTCCAATCCGAACATTTTGGGCGTTTCGTGTGGTTCCCAAACCCATAAATGTGGCCTTTTTGCCGACGATATGTTATTGTTCCTGACTTCCCCTATTACCTCCCTTCCCAATCTCTTTAAAGTCTTAAATAACTTTGCTGCGGTCTCAGGTCTCAAGGTTAATTTCACAAAGTCCTGCGCTCTCAATGTCTCTCTAACTTCTGACACAGTGGCAACAATTAGAAGCTCCTTCCCTTTTCAATGGAGGGATGACCGCTTAGAATATTTGGGAATTAATCTCACCCCCAAAATAGAACTGTTATACTCTGCAAATTTTCCTCCCGTCTATAAAAAACTGGAAGCAGACTTAAAGGCCTGGGCAAAGGGCAGTCTTTCGTGGCTCGGCAGAATTCACTCAGTCAAAATGACCCTCCTTCCCCGAATGCTATATCTGTTTAGAGCACTCCCAATTAAGGTTAGGAAAGACCATCTCCTCTCTCTACAGAGGAAGGTAAATAAGTTTGTGTGGGGTAGGTCAGGTCATAGATTACCTTCTTCTACACTCCTCAGACCTAAAAGGAGGGGGGGACTAGGCCTTCCGCGACTTTTTGGTTATTATCAGGCAGCTCGTCTTTCTCAGCTTTCGGTGGTCTATTCCAAATCTGAGAAACCGGACTGGATACAGATCGAGAGACAAGCAGCCCCTTCCTATACTCTAGACTTTTTACTCTGGATCCCCTCCAGGAATCGCCCTCCTATCCTTTCGCCGATTCTTTCTCAGTCTCTTTCTCTTTGGGACACATTGCGGTCCAATACAAGTTTGGTCTCAGACATTCATCCCCTGGCGCACATCTTTAATAATCATGAATTTATCCCGGGACTAGATATCACGGCCTTCAGGTGGTGGCTGGACAAGGGACTGTACCGAATTGGGCACTTCTTTCTAGCATCGGGTCCCATTACCTTAAAATTTTGTCAACAAAAGCTTGAGCTTCCGACGTCGGAAATTTTCAGGTTTAGACAGATACATCACTTCCTCCACAAGACTTGGAAGGGGAAACCCATCCCACCCCGAATTACAGCCTATGAGCATTGGTGTGGGGAGGCTGTTGATCAGAGGGGTGGAATATCTGTCATATATCACTCCCTTGCACTTCAGGATAGTAAGACGTCTTATATGGCAGCCTGGGAAACTGACTTCCAATTCCAATGGAGCTTGGATTCATGGTCGACTGCATATGCGAAAGCATACAAAGGTATCCAAAATGTTTCCCTGATAGAGGCCAATTTAAAGGTTGTCACAAGATGGTACTACACCCCTGTAAAATTGTCTCGTATGTTTCCCTCTGCCAGCCCCTTATGTTTTAGGGGTTGCGACATCATGGGTTCTATGGCACACATCTGGTGGGAATGCCCAAAAATTAGACCTTTCTGGAAAAGAGTGTTCAATTTAATTTTCAAAGTGACCAATCTTCAGCTCCCTAGAACTCCTGATGTTGCTCTCCTCAACGCCTATATCCCCAATACCAATAAATTCACACGATCCTTGATCCACTTTATTCTCTTAGGTGCCAAGGCTACGTTGGCCAAGGCTTGGAAACAGCCCTCGGTCTCTTTCTCAGCTGTAATACGTAAGACTTCCTGGATTATGTCCCAAGAAAAAGTGGCCAGTATTTGGCTTGACACCAAAGATCAATTTGATTCCATTTGGGAACCGTGGGCCTTATTCATGGGCATCTCATTGATACCAGGGGTACCTGCCCAGAGATCGAACCAATTAGGTACTTCTCAGGTCGGGGCACCGTAGACTGGCTCTTCGTCCTCTTCTCTTCTCTCCCTTTTTTTTCTCCCCACTTTATTCCCCTAGGTCCTCTCTCTTGAGGTATTCTAGTTCCATTATATAAGATATATTTCAAAATGGTTACTTATTCTCCTCTTCTTTTTAAGTTTTTTTTTTTTTGTACATTGAACTCAGAGCGTCCACGACACTTACGTGACTTTGGGACGGGTAGGATTGTGTCGAAGCCTTAATTTTTCCTGTAGATGCTTGGCGTCTCACCCCAGCATAGTATTGCTCCCACTTGGGATGCTGGGGGGATTCTTCTGAGCTCCGGGGGTTGGTTTTTGTATGATTGTTTCAGTTTTAGCACCCGGCTTCATGTCTTAGTAGATGGTTTGACCTTACCATTTTATACCACTTTAGTCCTAAGTGATTCGCTCTACATACCTCTATCTGGTCAATGCTTTTGGAGGCTCTCATGTTCACAGAAGCCATGGAGTTCATTGTATTATGTCCATATCATTTGTAACCTTTGTGCTATGATATGTTCTTGTTATTTTGGATCTAAACTCAATAAAACTTTTGAGACCAAAAAACAGGCAAAAAGAAAAAAAAAAAAAAAAAAAAAAAAAAAAAAAGAAAAGCAGAAGTGGAAGCATCTTTACACTTACTCAAACAGCAGAAAAACGCTGCAGCAGCCTTAGCCGAAGCAGAAGTTTTCGGAAGAGCTGCTGAAGCTCAATTCAATGGCATAGAAAACCAGATGTCATCCCACAGCGCAATCCAACGCACCCGTGAGTACGTACAGTCACAAGCGACCATGTACACTGACCAGCAGCCCAATGATGCACCTAGGTCTTCATCGATTCCACCAGCAATAGACAACTTCAATATTACGCAACATTGCAAGACTGGATCAGAACCTCAGTGTAGGAAGTCAAATGGTCGCATGCGCAGAGACCAATCTGCCAACCCTCCAAGAGGACAAACGGATGCTTGCATACTCTCTCCTCAAGCAAATACAAGTCCGGACTATAACAGAAAGACTTACAACAGACGAGAACCACCACCTAAACAAAGTGTATTCTGTCAAGCACCTTATCAGCCTTACCAACCTCATCCATACCCTGAGTGTACACCCAAGAAGTATTCGCCAGATGCAACAAGTGCTATAGAAGTGGTAAATCATCTGATGACCCGTGAGATAGTGAGCGCTGGTCTCATGAAATTCGATGACCGTCCGGAAAACTACTGGGCCTGGAAGTCATCTTTCCTGAGCGGTACCCAAGACTTAACGCTGACAGATAAAGGAAGGCTTGACCAGCTCGTCAAATGGCTAGGACCAGAGTCCACTGAACAAGCCCAAAGAATCAGATCAGTACATGTTCATGACCCAACTGCAGGACTTGCAATGGTGTGGCGGAGGTTAGAACAATGCTATGGATCACCTGAAGTGATTGAAGATGCTCTTCTGAAAAGGATAGAAAACTATCCAAGAATAACAAACAAGGATTACCAAAAGCTGAGAGGTTTGGGAGACCTACTCTTAGAAATAGAAGTCGCTAAGTCTAGTGGATATCTGCCAGGTCTCTCATATCTGGATACAGCACGTGGAGTTGAGCCCATAATCGAGAAACTTCCTTACAACTTGCAAGAAAGGTGGGTAGCTCAAGCTTCAAGATACAAGAAAGATCATCAAATTGCATTTCCACCGTTCGCCTTCTTCGCTGAATTCATAGAAGACCAAGCTGAAATACGCAATGACCCAAGCTTTGCTTTCCTGAACAAGAGAACAGCGAGCTTCCCAAAGGTAGAGCAGAAACCTCCAGGGCTTTACAAAGAACGCAGACCAACAGTTTCTGTAAGGAAGACAGAAGTTCCACCTGAATCTGCAGCCAATCAGGAAGACAACACAAGTAAGAAAGTTGAAGAGCCAGACAAAATATGTCCTATCCACAACAAGCCTCATCCACTAAGAAAATGTCGCAATTTCAGAAGTAAGACATTAGAAGAGCGCAAAGCTTATCTTAAAGACAATCGCATTTGTTTCAGATGCTGCGCTTCAATTCAGCATATTGCAAAAGACTGTACAAAAACAATACGATGCACAGAGTGTAACAGTGACAAACACTTGTCAACACTGCACCCGGGACCACCACCATGGAAACAAGAAGCTCCGGTAACTCAGGAAGATCATGGTGGGGAGCAAGGCGAAAGTTCAACGCCAGCAGTAACCTCAAAGTGCACTGAGATCTGTACAGAACAGGGCCGCTCAAGATCATGCTCCAAGATATGCTTAGTCAAGGTGTATCCAGCAGGTTTCAGAGAAAAGGCAATCAAGATGTACACAGTCTTGGATGAACAGAGTAACAGATCGCTGGCAAAAACAGAATTCTTTGACCTCTTCGGTGACAAAGGAACTCCAACCCCATACACCTTGAAGACTTGCTCTGGAGTTGTAGAGACAATAGGAAGAAGAGCAAACAACTACATCGTCGAGTCATTAGATGGAAAGACAAAGGTGACTCTTCCTACCCTCATAGAATGTGATGAGATACCAGACGACAGGTCAGAGATTCCCACACCTGAAGTTGCTCGTCATCACCCTCATCTGGTGCAAATAGCAGATCAGATACCAGCAATAGATCCAGATGCTGCAATCACCCTTCTACTTGGGAGAGATATCCTCAGAGTGCACAAAGTCAGAGAACAGTACAATGGGCCACACAATGCACCATTTGCACAACGCCTTGATCTCGGATGGGTCATCGTTGGAGAAGTATGTCTAGACGGACTGCACAAGCCAGCAAAAGTAAATGTCTACAGAACACACCTGTTGCAGAATGGTCGTACCTCGTGTCTTTGCCCATGTACCAACAGTTTACACATTAAAGAGAAATTAGATAATCCAACACATCATCGGAGTATCCAGAGGTGCATGGAAGACTTAGCCTCAACTGGAAATACAGATGAACTGGGTTGTAAGGTGTTTGAAAGAACAAGAGACGACGACAAGCCAGCACCCTCGGTAGAAGATACCTTCTTCCTCGAGATCATGGACAGAGAAGTCTACAAAGACAAGTCAGGCAGCTGGGTAGCCCCTCTACCCTTCCGGTCACCACGCCATCGCCTTCCTAACAACAGGGTACAAGCAGAGAAACGCTTCAGTTTGTTGCAGCGCACTCTACAAAGAAAGCCAAATATGAAGAAACACTTCCAAGCCTTTATGCAAAAGATTTTTGACAACGAGCAGGCAGAAGAGGCGCCACCACTACAAGAAAACCAAGAACACTGGTACTTACCAATATTTGGGGTGTATCATCCTCAGAAACCAGGTCAGATACGTGTAGTATTTGACTCTAGTGCGAAGCACGAAGGCATCTCACTAAATGATGTCCTTCTCAGCGGACCTGACCTGAATAATACACTCCTTGGAGTACTCATCAGGTTCAGAAAAGAACTCGTAGCAGTAACAGCAGACGTACAACAGATGTTCTACTGTTTCTTCGTTCGAGAAGATCACAGAGACTACTTAAGGTTCCTGTGGTATGCAGACAATGACTTTAACAAAGACATCATAGAGTACAGGATGAAGGTACATGTGTTTGGAAACAGCCCTTCCCCAGCTGTAGCTATCTACAACCTGAAACGAGCAGCACAGCAAGGTGAAAGACATGGCCAAGAAGCCAAACAGTTCGTCATGAAGAACTTCTACGTGGACGATGGACTTGCCTCTTTCTCCAGTAACGAAGAAGCTATTAGCATCCTAAAAAGTACAAAAGAAATGTTGGCAGAATCCAACATAAGATTGAACAAGGTAGCTTCCAACAGCAACAGAGTCATGGAAGCATTTCCAATGGAAGACCGTGCTAAAGATCTTAAAGACTTAGATCTAGGGACAGAATCACCACCTTTGCAAAGAAGTCTTGGGCTTAGTTGGGACCTAAAGACCGATAGTTTCACCTTCAGGGTCTCCAGAGAAGAGAAACCATTCACGAAAAGAGGTATTCTATCTACAGTCAACAGTCTTTATGACCCCCTGGGATTCGTAGCACCCATCATCATGCAAGGCAAAGCTCTTTTGAGACAGATCACTACCGAACAAGAACAAATTGACTGGGACGTACCTCTCCCTGAAGAGAAGCAAATGCAGTGGAAGTTATGGAAAGACTCATTGTTAGAGCTTGAACAACTCAACATCCCAAGACCATACGTACCTGTTTCTTTGTCTGCTACAAAGAGAAGAGAATTATGCATATTCTCTGACGCTTCCACTATAGCTATCGCAGCTGTAACTTACCTTAGAGTAATAGACACTGAGGGACAAAGCCATGTTGGGTTCATCATGGGAAAATCTAAACTAGCTCCCAGACCTGCTCACACTGTCCCACGTCTAGAACTTTGTGCTGCTGTCTTAGCGGTAGAGATAGCAGACATGATTACGACTGAACTAGACATTGAGATCCATGCAGTGAACTTTTATACGGACAGCAAGATTGTGTTAGGATATATTCACAATGCTTCAAAAAGATTTTACACATATGTGACCAACAGAGTGACACGTATCAGAAAATCTACAAGTCCAGATCAGTGGCATCACATCAACACCGACAAGAACCCAGCAGATCATGGGACAAGATTGGTGTCAGCCGCTGTACTCAAGCAAACAAACTGGTTCGTAGGTCCATCGTTTCTTGGTAAGCCAGAATCCAAAGAGACTACCCAGGTAGAGACCTTTCAGCTCATAGAACCAGATCAAGACAAAGAGGTAAGACCTCAAGTTATAGTTTGTAAGACTTTAGTTACCAGATACAGTTTGGGCACCCATAGATTTGAGAGGTTTTCCAATTGGAAGTCGCTGACACGTGCAATCGGAAAACTTATCTGTCTAGCCAGACACTCCTGCAGAGCTACTAATACTGATCAGCGTAGCAGCGACCATCTTGAACAAGCCAAGGTCGTGATCATCAAATGCGTACAGCAGGAAGTCTTTAAAGAAGAAATTCAAAGCCTTCTGAAAAAGGAAGAGATTTCTCGACAGAGTTCGCTCAAGAAGTTAAACCCTATCCTCGACGAAGAAGGAGTACTAAGAATAGGAGGTCGTTTGTCGGCAGCAGATATGACTATCCAAGAGAGACATCCCTTCATCATACCCAAGAATCATCACATCGCTCTTCTTCTGGTAAGACACTATCACGAGCAAGTGGCACATCAAGGACGACACTTCACTGAAGGAGCAGTACGGTCAGCAGGATTGTGGATCATAGGAGGTAAGAGACTAGTCTCCAGCGTGATCAGCAAATGCGTTACCTGTAAGAAGATTAGAGGGAAACTTGAAGTTCAGAAGATGTCAAACTTACCTGCAGACAGACTTGCTTCAGATCCTCCGTTCACTCACGTAGGTCTAGACGTCTTTGGACCATGGAACATCTCTTCTCGCAAGACCAGAGGAGGCAGTGCCGAAAGTAAACGTTGGGCTGTTCTGTTCTCTTGTCAGAGTACTAGAGCAGTTCATATTGAAGTGATTGAATCTTTATCCACTTCAAGTTTCATCAATGCCTTGAGAAGATTCTTCTCCATCAGAGGACCAGCGAAATTGATTCGTTCAGACCGCGGCACAAACTTTATTGGGGCCTGCAAGGAATTGAAGATCATTTCTACAGACTCCGAAACAAGTTCCTATCTTCAAGATCAAGGATGCACTTGGACTTTTAATCCTCCACACGCATCTCATATGGGAGGAGCCTGGGAGAGGATGATTGGAGTAGCTCGTCGTATTCTGGACGCCATGCTCCTGAAGGTTGGGTCTACTCGCCTCACTCATGAAGCTTTGACTACACTAATGGCTGAAGTCGTGGCCATTATGAACGCCAGACCTTTAGTTCCAGTGTCTACAGATCCGGAGATGCCGTCAGTCTTGACACCCGCAATGCTGCTGACACAGAAGATGGAACCAATGACAGCTCCCACAGGAGACTTTGACCTCAAGGACTTGTACACCAAGCAATGGAGACAAGTTCAAAGTCTTGCGGACATTTTCTGGAAGAGGTGGAGACAGGAATTCCTGGTGACACTCCAGCCACGCAAGAAATGGCAAGATGACAAGCCCAACTTACAAGTTGGAGACATTGGGGCTGATTTACCAAGCCTGTGCGCCAAGACTCATGGTGCACAAGCAGGAGTAAACCTGTTTTTGACATTTACCAAAGAAACACGCTGCTAGTGCAGCGTGTTTCCTCATTTACTAAAGTGCCTAATGCGCCCAGAAGAGGGCGCACAGCACGCCAGTACAGAGCTGGCGTGCGGCATTTAGTTATGTAAACATCGGGGATTCGGGCGGGAGTTTATGAGGGGAGGGAGGGGGGTGATGCAGGGGAAGTGTAGTGACATGTGTTTCAACTTGTGTGGCGGGCCGATTTGAAAGGGAAAGTGACTTTTGGGACCCGATCCCCGGGCGCTTGCAAAGTACGCTAGAACCTCGGAAGGTTCACTTGCATACTGGGCATGCGCAGAGGGAAAAATCGGAGCTCACCGCGCGCCTCTTCAGAATGCCGGGAAATCCTTGGTAAATACCAGGCGGCGTAGCAGTGTTTGCACTGCCTGGAGCGGCGTACGGCAAGCTCCGAGCTGTTCTCGGGCTGCGCTGACACTGAAGGGGAACTCCGCGCCAAATTTCAAATGTGAAACCGGCGCGGCTTCCCCCCCAGGGGTACAATAGGCTCTCCGGCTTGGTCCGGAACGTGAGGGGTTAACCCACGCCAAAATCGGCGTGGGGTTCCCCCCCAGATCCGTACCAAGCCCTCATCCCAGGCATGCAGTCTGGCCGGACAGGAATGGGGGTGGGGACGAGCGAGCGGCCCCCCCCCTCCTGAGCCGTACCAGACCACATGCCCTCGACATGGGGGAGTGTGTGCTTTGGGGGAGGGGGGCGCTGCCCCCCCACCCCAAAGCACTCTTGTCCCCATGTCGATCGGGACAAGAGCCTCTTCCCGACAACCCTAGCCATTGGTTGTCGGGGTATGCGGGCGGGAGCCAATCAGAATCTGGGAGCCCCGTTTAATAATGTGGCCCCCAGATTTCGGGCCCCCACCCTATGTGAATGAGTATGGGGTACATCGTACCCCTACCCATTCACCTGGTGAAGGTGGTTTGAACTTTGAGGGTCTTCTGCCGCCGCCCCCTTCGAATTTTTCGGCCTGGACGGGGGTCGCACATCCCATCCAGGACTTGGACGTGGCGGGCTTCTCGTCGCTGTCTTCTGCCGCTGCCCCCTTCACCACGAAGCTCCGTGCTTGTTTGATGAGGGCAGCGGGCTTCCGTCGTCTTCTCCGGGGCGAGGGTCGTACATCCCACCCCGGATTTCCTCGCCGGCTTCTGCCTGGCTTCTACTGGGGGCCAGGCCTTCTTTTGCCGTCTTCCGCCGGAGGGCGCCACTCTCCGGGCTTCTCGACGTTGTCTTCCGCCGCGGGGGCCAGGCCTTCTTCTTTGCCGCCCCCTTCGATTTTTTCGGCCTGGACGGGGGTCGCACATCCCATCCAGGACTTGGACGTGGCGGGCTTCTCGTCGCCGTCTTCTGCCGCTGCCCCCTTCACCACGAAGCTCCGTGCTTGTTTGATGAGGGCAGCGGGCTTCCGTCGTCTTCTCCGGGGCGAGGGTCGTACATCCCACCCCGGATTTCGTCGCCGTCTTCTGCCGCTGCCCCCTTCACCACGAAGCTCCGTGCTTGTTTGATGAGGGCAGCGGGCTTCCGTCGCAGTCTTCCGCCGCGGGGTGACACTCGCGGGCTTCTTCTTCCATTCGATGTTGACACGGCGAGGTCCGGCGCTGAAATGCCTTCTGAGCGGCGGGCAAGGACTTATATTGGCATTGGGCGTGGGCGTGGTTATGCCAACATGTGACCTTAACCCATGTGACAGTGATGTCACGTCACATCACTGTCACATGGGTTAAGGTCACATGTTGGCATAACCACGCCCACGCCCAATGCCAATATAAGTCCTTGCCCGCCGCTCAGAAGGCATTTCAGCGCCGGACCTCGCCGTGTCAACATCGAATGGAAGAAGAAGCCCGCGAGTGTCACCCCGCGGCGGAAGACTGCGACGGAAGCCCGCTGCCCTCATCAAACAAGCACGGAGCTTCGTGGTGAAGGGGGCAGCGGCAGAAGACGGCGACGAAATCCGGGGTGGGATGTACGACCCTCGCCCCGGAGAAGACGACGGAAGCCCGCTGCCCTCATCAAACAAGCACGGAGCTTCGTGGTGAAGGGGGCAGCGGCAGAAAACGGCGACGAGAAGCCCGCCACGTCCAAGTCCTGGATGGGATGTGCGACCCCCGTCCAGGCCGAAAAAATCGAAGGGGGCGGCAAAGAAGAAGGCCTGGCCCCCGCGGCGGAAGACAACGTCGAGAAGCCCGGAGAGTGGCGCCCTCCGGCGGAAGACGGCAAAAGAAGCCCTGGCCTCGGGAGGAGCCAGGCAGAAGCGGAGGAGCCCGAGGTGGGGCGACACCCCCGTTGTTCTCCGCTGTTTTCGGCCGGCCCCCCCCGGATGTAAAAGAGCTTCATTTTGGGGTGGGGGCACAGTCGAGCATGGCGGAGAGCATGGGTGGGTGTTTCCCCCCCCCGGCAGAAGACGGCTAGAAGACCGAGGAGTGGCGACGCCCCCGTTGTTCTCCGCCATTCCCGCCGGCCCCCCCCGGATGTAAAAGAGCTTTGTTTGGGGTAGGGGGCCTGGCCGAACATGGCGGAGAGCATCGGTGGGGGTCTCTCTCCCCGGCGGAAGGCGGCGGCGAAGACCGGGGGGGGGGTAGGTGTACCCCCGCGGCGGAAGACAACGTCGAGAAGCCCGGAGAGTGGCGCCCTCCGGCGGAAGACGGCGAAAGAAGCCCTGGCCTCGTGCGGAGCCAGGCAGAAGCGGAGGAGCCCGAGGTGGGGCGACACCCCCGTTGTTCTCCGCTGTTTTCGGCCGGCCCCCCCCGGATGTAAAAGAGCTTCATTTTGGGGTGGGGGCACAGTCGAGCATGGCGGAGAGCATGGGTGGGTGTTTCCCCCCCCGGCAGAAGACGGCTAGAAGACCGAGGAGTGGCGACGCCCCCGTTGTTCTCCGCCATTCCCGCCGCCCCCCCCCGGATGTAAAAGAGCTTTGTTTGGGGTAGGGGGCCTGGCCGACCATGGCGGAGAGCATCGGTGGGGGTCTCTCTCCCCGGCGGAAGGCGGCGGCGAAGACCGGGGGGGGGGTAGGTGTACCCCCCCGGCGGAAGGCGGCGGCGAAGACCGGTGCGGGGCTGGAGCCCCCCCGGCAGAAAACGTCTGGAAGACCGAGGGGCTCCGCCCCCGTTGTTCTCTGCTTCTTTCGGCCGGCCCCCCCCGGATCTGAAAGAGCTTATTTTGGGGTGGGGGCCTGGCTGGACATGGCGGAGATCATCGGTGGGTGTCCCCCCCCGGCAGAAGACGGCGAAGCCCGGGGCCCAATGGGCTGGTGGTGGGGGGTCCCGGCAGAAGACCCCCGGAGCTGACTAATAAATTATTTTTTTCTGTGTGTTTTTTTTTTGTTTACACTTTTCCACCCGGTGAATGGGTAGGGGTACGATGTACCCCATACTCATTCACATAGGGTGGGGGGCCAGAATCTGGGGGCCCCCTTAATATAGGGGGCTCTCAGATTCTGATAAGCCCCCCGCCCGCATACCCTGACAACCAACGGCCAGGGTTGTCGGGAAGAGGCTCTTGTCCCTTTCGACATGGGGACAAGAGTGCTTTGGGGTGGGGGGGCAGTGCCCCCCTCCCCCACAGCACACACTCCCCCATGTCGAGGGCATGTGGTCTGGTACGGCTCAGGAGGGGGGGGGGCGCTCGCTCGTCCCCACCCCCATTCCTGTCCGGCCAGACTGCGTGCCTGGGAGAAGGGTTTGGTCTGGATCTGAGGGGGAACCCCACGCCGTTTTTTGGCGTGGGTTTAACCCCTTATGTTCCAGATCAAATCTAAGAGCCTGTTGTGCACCAGAAGGGGGACCCCCACGCCGTTTTTTTTTATAATTTGGGGTGGAGTTCCCCTTTATCCCGGTCCTGTCAGGGGGGGGGGGGGGAATGCCTGCTCGTCTGTCCCTACAATGTATGAACAGCGATCTGTCATTTCCCCTACACAGTCCCACCCCCTTTACAGTTAGAACACACCCAGGTAACATATTCAACCCCTTCCGCGCCCCTAGTGTTAACCCCTTCCCTGCCAGTGTCATTTTTATAGTAAGCAATGCATTGATATACCATTGCTCGCTACAAAAATGCCAAATCTCACAAAAATGTGTCCGCCACAATGTCGCATTAGACAGAAAAAACAAATGATAGCCACCATTACTAGTAAAACAAAAAATTATTCCAAAAAAACCCATAAGACCAACCCCTACTTAGAACTTTTGCCCAAACCAATCAAACGCTTATTGTGATTTTTTGCAACCAAAAAGATGTCCAAGAATACTTATCGGCCTAAACTGAGGGCAAACATTTTTTGAATATATTTTGGGGGAGATTTATTATAGCAAACCGTAAAAAAGATGTTTTTTTAGTTACCAAATTGTCGCTATATTTTTGGGTCAAGCAAAAATAAGAAAAAACGCAGAGGTGATCAAATACCACCAACAAAAAAAAAAAATTGAATTTTTAGGGGGGGGGGGGGGGGGGGAGGATGAGGACGCCCAATTTTTTTGGGGGCCACGTCGCACAACCACGCAATTGTCAGTCAAAATGACGCAGTGTTGAAATGCAAAAAATGGCCCCGTCAGTGACCAGTAATATGCTCTGGGGCTCAAGTGGTTACAAATTAAGAATACACTAAAGTTAGCCCAATTTATGGCCATAATGTGAAAGATGATGTTACACCGAGTAAATAGATACCCAACATGTTACACTTTAATATTGCACACACTCATGGAATGGCGCCAAACTTCAGTACTTGAAAATACCCATAGGCAACGCTTTTTTATGTGTTTCAGGTTACCAGTTTAGATTTACAGAGGAGCTCTAGTGCTAAAAGTATTGCTCTCGCTCTAACGTACGCTATGATACCTCACATGTGGGGTTTGAACGGGGGTTCAATATGTGGGCGGGGCTTACACATTTAAGGCCCGCCCCCATATATGGAAACATTCTTCAAACCACACATGTGAGGTATCATAGCGTGCGTAACAGCAAGAGGAATATTTATAGCACTAGACCTCATCTGTAAATCTAAACTGGTAACCGGAAACAATAAAAATGCTGCTTGTTCCCTTCTGACTGCGAGCTACTAGGGACAGGGGCGTTTAAATTATTACTATTTAGGTTTGTTACGTAAAAATTCTATAAGACCTCCCGTTCAGCTTGTAAAGCATCACTTCATGGGGACCAAAAAAAAATTTAACACCTCTAATGCTTTCATCCGCCATTGCAGATTTGATTCTGGTACTGCATTTCGAGTGAACTGGGCATGCTCGAACAGTTAGAAAAAGAAGTTGGAAGTTTCATCCTGAAAATGACTTGCATCTTTCTGAGCATGCTCAGAAAGCTCTTTTTTTGGCTTAGTAATTTAAGGACATCCTTAACAGGTGTAAGCAGTTCCAAGTGCACACAAACTAGAGGCTGACATTTCTTCATGTGTTTCCAATTGGTTCATTAGCACACATGTTATAAAAAGCGTGGATACTGCACGTGTCAGCTGCCCCTCAGAGGGGGCAGATTTGCTGGCTGGAAGGAATGGCGGAGTGAAACAGAGATGTTTTGGAGCAAGTTTTGTATTTTTTGATGTTTTCTCTGCTACATAATTTTGCTAAATGTTTCTCAAGATGTTAATGACTAATGTTTTAATCCTGTGGGTCTATCCTGTTATTTCAAAAGCATGATTTATTTTCCAATGACTGTGAAATAAACGTTGGTCTTTTTTGTTTTTAGGTGTTTTTATATATTTTTGGTGTGTTTATTTGTAATTTTTTGTTTTGCTTTCCTTGTTTTGTGGACCAATAAAATTACTTTCAAATTTTGAAGTTTGTTTTGTGATATTTTTTTCATGCTATGGATTTCAACCGCTGCAGCTGAAATAGTTTGGGCCTAAACCATCAAGTGTGATTTGTCTCTAAGCTCTTTCCTGGTGTGTATGCATGAAATGTTTAGTCACCAGAAAAGGAAGGACAAAGCGGTAAGTAATGTTTCCTAGAACTGATGTCCAGACTGACTTTTTAAAGCACATGTGCAAGATGTAGGAAAAGCTGCAAACAGGGCCTGTTGGAGGGGGGGGGGTGTGTGTTTTTTTTTTGGACAGGCTTGAAGTGCTGATTTACAGCGCTGTGCTTGAAACTAGCACAAGACAATCCTATTCTAATTGTGGGTTGTTTGAGGGAAGCCAATTGAGTGTTAGAACCCCTGCTAGTGTTTTTAGGTTGGGCTTTGTGTCCCTTTTCCTAAAATTGGCTTCACTTCCTGTCACACAGCTGAACAGGAAGTGAGGTTAAAACCCTACCAATGGTCTTTTCTTCGGGGCACAGGTCAATCTAACTAGTGTCACCATTAAGCAAATTGCACTGCAGTGTACACCCCAAATGATTAGTTACTTTGGGGTTTAGTAAAGGCAAAGCCGCTCTGCAGTAGAAGCGTAGGCAATGAAAATCAGAAGGGAAGCACTGATGGTTTTTACTTCCAATCCCGCCAAGTTTTGAGTTTTCTTCCTTGCTTGTCCACTTGTAGTGCAAAGTGGATTTGCCTTTAGTAAATGGACCCCAAAGTCCAAGATTCCTACTAATTTGGGGTGTACACAGCAAAATGCCATTTCCAAAATGGGAAACTATTTATATTGATCTGTGTGTCCCCAACAAAACATTACTCAGGTGTTTCCCTCACTTCCTGTTTGGCTGTGTGGCAGGAAGTGAATGAATTAAGTAGAAAGTGACAACATTTGTGAGGTGTCTTTACCCTATCAGGGGTGCAGGCATCCCCAAAACAAACATGAAAATAGTTGATTTAACATTGGGTGGTGTTTGTGGGGGTCCCTAACACACATTCATACATATTAGCAACGCTGGATCGTGGCCTATTGGCATGGTTATATTTTCTTAAGCCTCTCAATAAAATGATCTGAAATTTGGGGTTAAACTGGAACAATAATCATCACTTTTATTTTTTGGATTTCTTTCATTTTGGATAGAGTTGGTGGGGGGGGGGGGGTTAGAAGCTCTGTCAGTTTATTTTGTATTATCCCTGTCCGTTTGGGGAGATTGGCCTTCACTTCCTGCCCCATAGCCAAACAGGAAGTGATCGAAAAAGTAGGCAAATTAAGGGCCCCCCCAAGTCCCCCCCCACAGAACTTGTGTGTGTCCCCTGAAAATTCCTGGGTGGGTCATAAAAAAACAGGGTGTGGCCTTGACAGGAAGGGTGGGTCATTTTTCTATTAGGGGGGTGCCAAAATTTGGTCAGGCCTAGGGAAGCACAAAACCTAAATCTCCTACTGCACATTAGGGCTTATTTAGACAGGATCCAATTTACAGCATGTTTTTAGATTGTGGGAGGAAACCCGCACAGGGAGAACATGCAAACTCCAGGCAGATAGTGTCACGGGCGGGATTCGAACCAGCAACCCTTTTGCTGCTAGGTGAACATGCTACACACTACGCTACTGTGCTGAACGAACATGATTGCAGCTGAAAGCATGAGATGTTTTTTTTTTTCCAATTTCATGCTTTCCAGCCTGGAGGACAGATGTGGGGTCTAATTGACCCCGCCTTTCTCTATAAAGAGGACCTGTCACACACTAGTCCTATTACAAGGGATGTTTACATTCCTTGTAATAGGAAGAAAAGTGAAAAATAATACAAACAAAGGGACAAACAAGTGCAAAAAATAAAATATTAAGTAAAAAAATAAAATAACAAAGGAATTTAAATGCTCCTGTCCCTAGTAGCTCGCACTCAGAAGCGAACACGCATGCAAGTCCCACACCACATATGTAAACATCCTTCAAACCCCACATGTGAGGTATCATAGCGTGCGTTAGAGCGAGAGCAATAATGTTAGCACTAGACCTCCTCTGTAACTCAAAAGTGGTAACCTGAGAAAAAAAGTCAAGCGTTGCCTATGGAGATTTTTAATAACGAAGTTTAGCGCCATTCCATGAGTGTGCGCAATATGAAAGCGTGACAAGTTAGGTATCTATTTACTCGGTGTAACATCATCTTTTACCTTATCCCTAAAAATTGGCCTAGCTTTACTGCTTTCTTATTTTGTCATTCATGAAACAGGTTTTTTTTTGGAAAGCCAAAAAAAAAAAAAAACGTTAGAACATTTTTGGCACAAATACTGTTGGAAATGTGTCCGAAAAAATGGCCGCCACTTTATTCCCTAGGGTGTTTGTTAATAAAATATATATAATGTTTGGGGGTCCTGAGTAAGTTTCAAGGAAGAAAATATAATTGTTACATGAAGGAGAGAAGTGCCAGAATAGGCGCGGTATGGAAGTGGTTAAAGTGCACCAATAAAAGTGAAAAATTCCTTGAAATTTCGTACCATGGGGGGGGGGAGGCAATTAGGGGCGCCATCAGGAATTATGGGGCCCCTTACACAGCTTCAGGCATGGGCCCCCTGGAGCAGAGAATAGGGGGGGGGGTGCCGCCTGATATTAAGAAGGGGGGGGGGCTGCCGCAATTTGATAAGCGGGGGGTTCCTTTACTAAAAAATACATATAGAAAAATATATATTAAAAAGGGTGGTAGCCATCCGGGGGCCCTGGGGACCACTGGGCCCTTTAATAAAAAGAAACTTCTGGGCTCTTTAATGAAAAATAAATTACAATATCTACATATATAAAATAATAAAAAAGGGGGTTGCCTTGGGAGCTCTGGGCCCTTTAATAAAAAATAACTACCAAAAATCTAAAAAAAAAATAACATTGGGTGGGAGCTGTGGTGGCTCAACGTGAATGGCACTGCGCTGACAAGCCGTTCACCTCTGCAGCCAAGGGTTCGGATCCCGGTCTCGGCTACATATGAATTGAGTTTGGTGGTGTCAGCCCGGCTCCCGGTGGGTGTGCTATGCAAGGTACGCCTGTGCTTAGTATGCCCACCCCCCCCCCCCCCCAAAAAAAAACACCACACTTGCACACACTTTGGCCATGAGGTCTCCTAAAATAAAGGGAGGTGAAGGACCTACAGGGCTGGCTGGGTGGGCTACACTCCTTCATAGGGGGAGTCCCTCTGTCCCATCGGGCTCCCAAGTGTAGCAGGTGGGGTAAGTGGGAGGCCCCCCTCACACCCACCATTGCCACCGGGGGCATGGAGAAGGATGGCGATTGCAAGTCCAGCTCCTCTCTCTCGACTTCACGCACAAAATACACTTTAAAAAAGAAATTAAAGTAAAAAGTAACAAACCTGGGGAAAATGTTTATAACATTTTTAGAAGCAAAAAGGTTGTCATCTGGGGCCCTCTGGGAGCTTTCAAAATTATATTATATATATATATGTTTAAAAAATAACCAAAAAATATATCATATGTTTTTTTTTTTTTTTTTTTTTGTAAAGGTGGGGGGTTGTCATCTGGAGCCCTGGGGATCTCCGGGCCACTGGGGACCAGGCCACTGGGGACCTCCAGACCCCTAAACCAAAACATTGGCCCTTTAATAACAACAAAATTTGGGGGGTTGCCACCCGGGGCCCTGGGGACCTCCAGACTGCAAAAAAATATTAAATTCCAAAAATTGGCCCTTTAATAAAAAATCCTACAAAAACCAACTAACAAATATATATACAAAAAAAAAAAGAGGGGGGTTACCATCTGGGGCACTGGGGGGCCTCCAGGCATCTGGGCACCTCCGGACCCCCGGGCCCCTTACAGGTGTACAGGGCCGCCATCATGAATTTTGGGGCCCCTTACACAGCTTCAGGCATGGGCCCCCTGGAGCAGAGAACCGGGGGGGGGGGTGCTGCCGTATGAAATTGAGAAGCGGGGGGGGGGGTGGTGCCGCAAATTGAGGAGCGGGGGGGCCCTTTACAAAAATTTTGACAGAAATAAGAAATAAAGAAAAATATATATAAAAAAGGGGGGTAGCCATCCGGGGCCCTGGGGACCTCTGTGCTCTTTATCAAATAAAAATACAAAAGAGAGAAAATACATATATATATATTTTTTAAATATAACATTTATCGAAAAAAAGTTAAAAAACAAGGGGGTAGCCTTCCAGGGCCCTGGGGACCTCTGGGCCCTTTCCTTAAAAAAAAAATAAACAAATATATTTAAAAAATATATATTTTTTTTTAAATATATATATTTTATTTAAAAAAAAGGGCTTGCCATCTGGGGCCCTTAGTGGCCTCCGGGCCCCTGGGGACCTTCGGAGCCCTTAAACAAAAAAAAAAAAAAAAAAATAGTTTTTTTTGTTTTAGGGTGGTTCCCATCCGGGCCCCTGGGGGCCCCTGGGGACCCCCGGGCGGTGTAATGCCTGTACCCCCCTAATGGCGGCCCTGCAGGTGTACTGCCTGTACCCCCCTGATGGCGGCCCTGGGTGTAATGTCAGCATGTGAAAAATGACATTCTGAAGGAAAAAAGCCATTTAAAACTGACTCGCGGCTATAATGAATTGTCAGCTCTTGGAATTTGCAGGAGAATTCATTCATTAAAAACACCAAAAAAAAAGCGTGGGGGTCCCCCCAAATTCAATAACCAGACCCTTTAGGTCTGGTATGGATATTAAGGGGAACCCCGCCATCAATTTTTAAAAAAAATGACGTGGGGTTCCCCCCAAATATCCATAACCAGACCCTTCAGGTCTGGTGTGGAATTTAAGGGGAACTCCACTCCAACTAAAAAAAAAAATGGCGTGGAGTCCCCCCTAAAATCCACACCAGACCCCTTATCCGAGCACGTTGACCTGGCCGGCCGCAGAAAAGAGGGGGGGACAGAGCGCGGCCCCCCCCCTCTCCTGAACCGCACCAGGCCACATGCCCTCAACATTGGGAGGGTGTTTTGGGGTGCCCCCCAAAACACCTTGTCCCCATGTTGATGAGGACAAGGGTCTCTTCCCCACAACCCTTGCCCGGTGGTTGTGGGGGTCTGCGGGCAGGAGGCTTATCGAAATCTGGAAGACCCCTTTAACAAAGGGGCCCCCCAGATCCCGGCCCCCCCCCTGTGTGAAATGGTAATGGGGTACCTTGTACCTCTACCATTTCACGAGAAAAAAAATGTAAAGGGTTAAAAACGACAAGAGCCGGTTTTTGACAAGTCCTTTATTATCTTCTTTCTTCTTTCCTTCGGGTTTCTTCTTCCTCCTCCTCCTTCTTCTTCCTCTGCTTCTGTCTTGGGTCTTCTATTCCCGCATCTTGCCCGGCGTGTTCTTCCATCTTCTTCCGCTGTCCTTCTCGTCCGCATCTTCTCCTTCTTCTTCTTCTTCGCCGGAGGCGCCGCTTCCAATTGAAATCCCCGCTGTCTGCCGGACCACGCCCCCCCCCCCTCTGACGTCTCGGGCAAGCTCTTAGGAGTGTGCTGCAAGTGCGTCAGAGGGGGGCGTGGTCACATGTCAGAGGGCGGCCAATTCAATTTGAAGCTTGTGCGCGGCTTTTTCTTTGCCAGAGTCGCCGCTTCCAATTGAATTGCCCGCTTTCTGGAACATGTGACCACGCCCCCCTCTGACGCACTGGCACCACACGGGGACTTTCCTAAGAGCTTGCCCGTGGCGTCAGAGGGGGGGCGTGGTCCGGCAGACAGCGGGGATTTCGAATTGGAAGCGGCCGCTCCGGCGAAGAAGAAGAAGAAGGAGAAGATGCGGACGAGAAGGACAGCGGAAGAAGATGGAAGAACACGCCGGGCAAGATGCGGGAATAGAAGACCCAAGACAGAAGCAGAGGAAGAAGAAGGAGGAGGAAGAAGAAACCCGAAGGAAAGAAGAAAGAAGATAATAAAGGACTTGTCAAAAACCGGCTCTTGTCTTTTTTTACACTGACACTTTTTTTTTCTCGTGAAATGGTAGAGGTACAAGGTACCCCATTACCTTTTCACACAGGGGGGGGGGCGGGATCTGGGGGGCCCCTTTGTTAAAGGGGTCTTCCAGATTTCGATAAGCCTTCCGCCCGCAGACCCCCACAACCACCGGGCAAGGGTTGTGGGGAAGAGACCCTTGTCCTCATCAACATGGGGACAAGGTGTTTTGGGGGGCACCCCAAAACACCCTCCCAATGTTGAGGGCATGTGGCCTGGTGCGGTTCAGGAGAGGGGGGGGGCCGCGCTCTGTCCCCCCCTCTTTTCTGCGGCCGGCCAGGTCAACGTGCTCGGATAAGGGGTCTGGTGTGGATTTTAGGGGGGACTCCACGCCATTTTTTTTTTTTTGGGGTGGAGTTCCCCTTAAATTCCACACCAGACCCGAAGGGTCTGGTTATGGATATTTGGGGGGAACCCCACGTCATTTTTTTAATAAATTGACGGCGGGGTTCCCCTTAATATCCATATCAGACCTAAAGGGTCTGGTTATTGAATTTGGGGGGACCCCCACGCTTTTTGATCTCGTTTTTTTATGAATGAATTATCCTGCAATTTCCAGGAGCTGACAATTCATTATAGCCGCGAGTCAGTTTTAAATGGCTTTTTTTTTATTATTTGTTTTTTTCAGAATGTCATTTTGTGCAAAGACATATTTCTAACCGCAGGAAAAGTGCGCTTTATTCACCTGCTGACATTCCCCCCCCCCCCCCATGGTACGAAATTTAAAAAAAAAAATATTCAAATGACGTGGGGGTCCCCCCAAATATCCATAACCAGACCCTTCGGGTCTGGTGTGGAATTTAAGGGGAACTCCACCCCAAATTAAAAAAAAAATGGCGTGGAGTCCCCCCTAAAATCCACACCAGACCCCTTATCCGAGCACGTTGACCTGGCCGGCCGCAGAAAAGAGGGGGGGACAGAGCGCGGCCCCCCCCCTCTCCTGAACCGCACCAGGCCACATGCCCTCAACATTGGGAGGGTGTTTTGGGGTGCCCCCCAAAACACCTTGTCCCCATGTTGATGAGGACAAGGGTCTCTTCCCCACAACCCTTGCCCGGTGGTTGTGGGGGTCTGCGGGCAGGAGGCTTATCGAAATCTGGAAGACCCCTTTAACAAAGGGGCCCCCCAGATCCCGCCCCCCCCCTGTGTGAAATGGTAATGGGGTACCTTGTACGTCTACCATATAAAAGGAAATAAATTTTGCGCATACCAAAAAAACATAACAAGTGACAGCTGCGACTCAAAAATGTTAGTCTAGAAAGGGTTGGAATCGCGCTAATCGTGAATGTATATCCCATGAAGGGCACAGGACGTGCTGTGAATGTTAAACAAAAGTGAATAACCTGTAAACGCATACGGTCAATCAATTATAATGAGTACCATGCAAGTGTGGATACAAGTATAGGTCCACCAAAATTACTATTAGGTAACCATGTACATTGATGCCGCAGTATAGATATAATGTCAGTGAAAAAAAACGTCAACTGATAAAGCCACACAAGTAATAAAATAGGTGAACTTAAAAAATATACTCCACCTGATGAGCAGGGAGAAGAAAAAGCAAAGTCTATATTGTGTTAAAAAATAGTCAATGTGGAAAAAAAACAGATGAGTATAAATGTCTCTGTCTTTTTAACCTGTAAATACACAGAAGAGAAGGGAAGTCTCAAGCTGTTGTAGATGTGTCAATCTCCTGGATATCGATCACTTGCACAGATCTGAAGCCGCAGGATCTCAGCGACATAAAAACACACAAAGAAAAAAAAAAAAAACTCGCATAGTGTAAAACCTTAGGGAAACTGAAAGCACTACACCCGTGTGGAACAGTCTTGCGACCGGGGGAGGGAATAGTGCGGACCCACCACCTTTGCACACACTGACCCTTACCAGATCTGGACCCCACAGGGTAGTGTCAGGCACTCAGAGAAGGGATCGTGATTCAGCAACCATAGGACATCAACCGATGACAGTGTTGGTGATACCATGTAATATAAAACCGCGGTTTTATATTACATGGTATCACCAACACTGTCATCGGTTGATGTCCTATGGTTGCTGAATCACGATCCCTTCTCTGAGTGCCTGACACTACCCTGTGGGGTCCAGATCTGGTAAGGGTCAGTGTGTGCAAAGGTGGTGGGTCCGCACTATTCCCTCCCCCGGTCGCAAGACTGTTCCACAGGGTGTAGTGCTTTCAGTTTCCCTAAGGTTTTACACTATGCGAGTTTTTTTGTTTTTTTCTTTGTGTGTTTTTATGTCGCTGAGATCCTGCGGCTTCAGATCTGTGCAAGTGATCGATATCCAGGAGATTGACACATCTACAACAGCTTGAGACTTCCCTTCTCTTCTGTGTATTTACAGGTTAAAAAGACAGAGACATTTATACTCATCTGTTTTTTTTCATCACATTGACTATTTTTTAACACAATATAGACTTTGCTTTTTCTTCTCCCTGCTCATCAGGTGGAGTATATTTTTTAAGTTCACCTATTTTATTACTTGTGTGGCTTTATCAGTTGACGTTTTTTTTCACTGACATTATATCTATACTGCGGCATCAATGTACATGGTTACCTAATAGTAATTTTGGTGGACCTATACTTGTATCCACACTTGCATGGTACTCATTATAATTGATTGACCGTATGCGTTTACAGGTTATTCACTTTTGTTTAACATTCACAGCACGTCCTGTGCCCTTCATGGGATATACATTCACGATTAGCGCGATTCCAACCCTTTCTATACCTTGTACCTCTACCATTTCACGAGAAAAAAAAAGTGTCAGTGTAAAAAAAGACAAGAGCCGGTTTTTGACAAGTCCTTTATTATCTTCTTTCTTCTTTCCTTCGGGTTTCTTCTTCCTCCTCCTTCTTCTTCCTCTGCTTCTGTCTTGGGTCTTCTATTCCCGCATCTTGACTGGCGTGTTCTTCCATCTTCTGTTCCTCCCGCTGTCCTTCTCGTCCGCATCTTCTCCTTCTTCTTCTTCTTCGCCGGAGCGGCCGCTTCCAATTGAAATCCCCGCTGTCTGCCGGACCACGCCCCCCCCTCTGACGCCACGGGCAAGCTCTTAGGAGTGTGCTGCAAGTGCGTCAGAGGGGGGCGTGGTCACATGTCAGAGGGCGGCCAATTCAATTTGAAGCTCGTGCGCGGCTTTTTCTTTGCCAGAGTCGCCGCTTCCAATTGAATCGCCCGCTTTCTGGAACATGTGACCACGCCCCCCTCTGACGCACTGGCACCACACGGGGACTTTCCTAAGAGCTCGCCCGTGGCGTCAGAGGGGGGCGTGGTCCGGCAGAAAGCGGGGATTTCAATTGGAAGCGGCCGCTCCGGCGAAGAAGGAGAAGATGCGGACGAGAAGGACAGCGGGAGGAACAGAAGATGGAAGAACACGCCGGGCAAGATGCGGGAATAGAAGACCCAAGACAGAAGCAGAGGAAGAAGAAGGAGGAGGAAGAAGAAACCCGAAGGAAAGAAGAAAGAAGATAATAAAGGACTTGTCCAAAACCGGCTCTTGTCTTTTTTAACCCTTTACATTTTTTTACTCGTGAAATGGTAGAGGTACAAGGTACCCCATTACCATTTCACACAGGGGGGGGGCCGGGATCTGGGGGGCCCCTTTGTTAAAGGGGTCTTCCAGATTTCGATAAGCCTTCCGCCCGCAGACCCCCACAACCACCGGGCAAGGGTTGTGGGGAAGAGACCCTTGTCCTCATCAACATGGGGACAAGGTGTTTTGGGGGGCACCCCAAAACACCCTCCCAATGTTGAGGGCATGTGGCCTGGTGCGGTTCAGGAGGGGGGGGGGGGCCGCGCTCTGTCCCCCCCTCTTTTCTGCGGCCGGCCAGGTCAACGTGCTCGGATAAGGGGTCTGGTGTGGATTTTAGGGGGGACTCCACGCCATTTTTTTTTTAATTTGGGGTGGAGTTCCCCTTAAATTCCACACCAGACCCGAAGGGTCTGGTTATGGATATTTGGGGGGAACCCCACGTCATTTTTTTTTAAAATTGACGGCGGGGTTCCCCTTAATATCCATACCAGACCTAAAGGGTCTGGTTATTGAATTTGGGGGGACCCCCACGTCATTTGAATAATTATTTTAAATTTCGTACCATGGGGGGGGGGGAATGTCAGCAGGTGAATAAAGTGCACTTTTCCTGCGGTTAGAAATATGTCTTTGCACAAAATGACATTCTGAAAAAAAAAAAAAAAAAAAAAAGCCATTTAAAACTGACTCGCGGCTATAATGAATTGTCGGCTCTTGGAAATTGCAGGAGAATTCATTCATAAAAAAACGAAAAAATAAAGCGTGGGGGTCCCCCCAAATTCAATAACCAGACCCTTTAGGTCTGATATGGATATTAAGGGGAACCCCGCCGTCAATTTATTAAAAAAATGACGTGGGGTTCCCCCCAAATATCCATAACCAGACCCTTCGGGTCTGGTGTGGAATTTAAGGGGAACTCCACTCCAAATTAAAAAAAAAATGGCGTGGAGTCCCCCCTAAAATCCACACCAGACCCCTTATCCGAGCACGTTGACCTGGCCGGCCGCAGAAAAGAGGGGGGGACAGAGCGCGGCCCCCCCCCTCTCCTGAACCGCACCAGGCCACATGCCCTCAACATTGGGAGGGTGTTTTGGGGTGCCCCCCAAAACACCTTGTCCCCATGTTGATGAGGACAAGGGTCTCTTCCCCACAACCCTTGCCCGGTGGTTGTGGGGGTCTGCGGGCGGAAGGCTTATCGAAATCTGGAAGACCCCTTTAACAAAGGGGCCCCCCAGATCCCGGCCCCCCCCCTGTGTGAAATGGTAATGGGGTACCTTGTACCTCTACCATTTCACGAGAAAAAAAAATGTAAAGGGTTAAAAAAGACAAGAGCCGGTTTTTGACAAGTCCTTTATTATCTTCTTTCTTCTTTCCTTCAGGTTTCTTCTTCCTCCTCCTTCTTCTTCCTCTGCTTCTGTCTTGGGTCTTCTATTCCCGCATCTTGCCCGGCGTGTTCTTCCATCTTCTTCCGCTGTCCTTCTCGTCCGCATCTTCTCCTTCTTCTTCTTCTTCGCCGGAGCGGCCGCTTCCAATTGAAATCCCCGCTGTCTGCCGGACCACGCCCCCCCCTCTGACGCCTCGGGCAAGCTCTTAGGAAAGTCCCCGTGTGGTGCCAGTGCGTCAGAGGGGGGCGTGGTCACATGTTCCAGAAAGCGGGCAATTCAATTGGAAGCGGCGACTCTGGCAAAGAAAAAGCCGCGCACGAGCTTCAAATTGAATTGCCCGCCCTCTGACATGTGACCACGCCCCCCTCGGACGCACTTGCAGCACACTCCTAAGAGCTTGCCCGTGGCGTCAGAGGGGGGGGCGTGGTCCGGCAGACAGCGGGGATTTCAATTGGAAGCGGCGCCTCCGGCGAAGAAGAAGAAGGAGAAGAAGATGCGGACGAGAAGGACAGCGGGAGGAACAGAAGATGGAAGAACACGCCGGGCAAGATGCGGGAATAGAAGACCCAAGACAGAAGCAGAGGAAGAAGAAGGAGGAGGAAGAAGAAACCCGAAGGAAAGAAGAAAGAAGATAATAAAGGACTTGTCAAAAACCGGCTCTTGTCTTTTTTAACCCTTTACATTTTTTTTCTCGTGAAATGGTAGAGGTACAAGGTACCCCATTACCATTTCACACAGGGGGGGGGCCGGGATCTGGGGGGCCCCTTTGTTAAAGGGGTCTTCCAGATTTCGATAAGCCTCCTGCCCGCAGACCCCCACAACCACCGGGCAAGGGTTGTGGGGAAGAGACCCTTGTCCTCATCAACATGGGGACAAGGTGTTTTGGGGGGCACCCCAAAACACCCTCCCAATGTTGAGGGCATGTGGCCTGGTGCGGTTCAGGAGAGGGGGGGGGCCGCGCTCTGTCCCCCCCTCTTTTCTGCGGCCGGCCAGGTCAACGTGCTCGGATAAGGGGTCTGGTGTGGATTTTAGGGGGGACTCCACGCCATTTTTTTTTTAATTTGGAGTGGAGTTCCCCTTAAATTCCACACCAGACCCGAAGGGTCTGGTTATGGATATTTGGGGGGAACCCCACGTCATTTTTTTTTTAAATTGACGGCGGGGTTCCCCTTAATATCCATACCAGACCTAAAGGGTCTGGTTATTGAATTTGGGGGGACCCCCACGCTTTTTTTTTCCTTTTTTTAATGAATGAATTCTCCTGCAATTGCCGGGAGCCGACAATTCATTATAGCCGCGAGTCAGTTTTAAATGGCTTTTTTCCTTTGAAAAATGACATTTTGTGCAGAGACCGTTCTAACCACGGGAAACATGCGCTTTTTCACATGCTGACATTAGAGACCCCCATAGTACGAAATTTAAAGGAAAATTACACTTTTATTATTGCACTTTTAGCATTATTAAAATCACTGCTCCCGAAAAAACGGCCGTTTTAAAAAATAAAAAAAGCATTGGTACATGTCCCCTGGGGCAGGACTGAGGTCCCCAAACACTTTTTAGGACAAAACTTGCAGATTAGCCTTTAAAATTCACTATTAAGATTTCCCCCATAGACTTATACAGGGAGTTCGGCGGCGGCTTTACTTATCAATCACATCGCGCTGCTGCTGCCGCCGGTTCATGCGCCTAATTAGGGATTCATCCAGCGCACTAATTAAGGCATGTACCGGCGCAGCGCAGATTCATTAGTAAATCAGCCCCATTGTCTTATTAAAAGACACTCAGGCCCACAGGAACGAATGGCCCATTGGACTCATTGTGGGAACTGATCCTAGTAGTGATGCTAGAGTTAGAAAGGTAGAAGTTAGAATTGTTAGACAAGGCATTCCCAAGGTGTATGCTAGGCCAATTTCTGAAGTAGTTTTACTTCTGTCCAAAAGTTAGTGGCATAACAAAAAGTATGCCAGGTGGGGAGTGTGCTGCCTTCACAGTATATATTATATGCATGGCACTCGGCAGTGTCTGTTCCTTTAAGACCCTCCATGTTCTTGAAGCCTAGAGGCGGGTTTTCCCTGTACTCCTATAGAGCATGCACATATCCTTTCTTTTCAACTCCAGCTACAGAAGTGAGCACATCCTCAGGACTTCTTAGAAGCTATTACAGGTTGCAAAGCTGATGAACACCAAAGCCTGTAAGTAAAGGGGTTTGCTAGTTCAGCTTATATAGAGGGATGCTAGGCACAGCTAGTATAATGTGTGTTTCAGTCTGTAGCAAGCAAGCACATGTTAGGCCCAATCCTTTGTATTAGCTATGTAGAATGTATGTTGCTTGAATAGCCATGCTTACATTTGTCTTTTTATGTTTGTTTTACAGTTTTACCAAATCAAATCATATCACATATTTTCACATGCTATTGTACACATTCCTGTGAATGATATCTCAGTAAAGACTGCATCAGTTCATTAACAAGCGCATCTTTCATTGGGATTCGGTTATACTTGATGTTAAGCTGTGTCTCTAAACAGCAACACACACACAGCTGGGACATTACACCGGGCCTTACGCAAATCCATACCAATACATTAGTGGAGATTTACCAAAACTGGTGCAAAGGTGCATAACCAGCTTCTAACCTAAGCATGTTCAATTGAGTCTTTGACAACCTGTAAGCTGGTCGGTTACTATACACAGCTGCACCAGATTGTGTGCACTAGTTTTAGTAAACCTCCATTAAGTTCATTTACCACTAAAAAGGGCCTCATCTCCATTTCCTGGCACCAATTCACAACCAAGTTAAGGAAGTCACCGTCCTGCTGCCCCTCCATCATATTTATCCCGATTCTCTTAATCCTTAGTGTTCAGAGTAGTACTGACAGCAGTATTAGCTGCAAGTCTCAGGTGTGCCAACAGCATTACTCTAGGGCACCGGTGTCAAACACAAGGCCCGCGGGCCGAATATGATCCTCCAGGCCATTTCACGTGGCCCTCGCACCTCTCCTGCAGCCGAGCTCCAATTCTCCTCCAGACCCTTACCTTCTGCTTTTAAGCAATGCATCCAGCTTCTTCCCAGCAGTAGGAAAGGGAGTGCACTGTGTTGTAAGGGAGAGTGGGGGACTCAACTTCTGATGGTGGGGTGGCTCTTGACATCCAATGTAAGGGATGCACTGAACATTTAATCTTACAGATAGAATTCCCCTCAAAAGGGCAGTTCTAATGCGGCCCACAATGAAATCGAGTTTAGCACCCCTGCTCTAGGGGCTGAATTCAGCCCGGCTAGGGCACTCCCAAGTGGAAATGGGGTTCCAGTATGAATGGTGTGTCCCTACTTGTCTGAAACCTCTTCCTGATGCCAAGCACCGTCTGAGACAGGTGACCTGTCCCTACTTTATCCACAAGGATAATGTGCGCCAAACCCAGGGTCTCGATAAACTGCCTGACCCAAGATCGCCTTAACACCAGCATCTAATCTGATGCCGCCTCTGCTTGCCACATGTTGGATTGTCACAATGTCATCTGCCACACCTTTGCAGATTGTGTTCACTCTGGGACACAGCAGGTGACAGATAGCAGAGAGATGATGTAATCACTCTGCTGCCTGCACTGCACAGTGTGGGCAGAACTGCAGGGGGGGGGGCAGCGAGAGCTGTCATCTCTCTGCTCCCCCGCCCATCAGCCTGCTCCCCCCTGGGCAGCGAGTGTTCTGCCCGCACACTACTGTCACTTCAGCACCAAGCTCCCTTCTCACAGTGTGAGAAGCAGCAGAACAGGCTGGCTGGTGGACATCAGTTTCCACCCCCCTGAAAGTGCCGCTTTGGACCATGGTAGCGCCGGCCCTGCCAATATGGGATGACATTAGTTATGGGGAATTAATGAAATGGGAATATTCTGACTTACAGAAGACTAAAATGGTCTGTGCCTGAGGTATATAGCACAATCATTTCAGAATGACCTTTGTACAATCAAGTATTGAATATGGGACCCCCATACCAATGGGTCTTTAAATTTTTAGGTCTCAGGACATGCCGCTTAGGCCCATTCCCATGAATTTTATATATACACACGGGATGAGGCGAACACCACCCCCCACCAAAACACTGCAAACTGGCAAAAAGTTTTAGCTAACCTTAAAGTCTATGGGATACAAACATGAGAAGTCAAGAGTGACAATGTTAAAGGCTTATATGCAAGTTGCCATACAAAATTAAGTGTATGGGACCGGAGTACTGCCCCAGGAGACATTTATCAATGCAAAAAAAAAGTTTATCATAATTTTTTTTTCCGGAGCAGTGATTTTAATAGTGAAATTAACATGTAATATTCCTTTAAATACTGTGCAGGGAGGGTCACCTTAGTCTGGCTATAAAGTGGCACATCTTTCCCATGTATTTTACTGTACTGCTGCAAAGTTACAAAAAAAAGTAGTTTAGACTTGCTCACGGCTGTAATGTATTGACTCCCCCCAGCAATATATAAAAAAAAAACAAGGTGCATACCTGCATAAGGTCCACGCTGCATCTCCCGCCCCAAAGCACCTTGTCCCCACCTTGATCGGGACAAGATCCTCTTCCCTGGCCATTGGCTGTTGTGGTGGGTGCTTATGAGAATCTGGAAGCCCCTTTGACAAGGGGGGCTCCCCAATATGTGAATGGGCATAAGGTACATTGACTTTGTACCCCCCTACACAGTCAATGTACCTGATGCTCATTTCAGGTGGGGGGGGGGGGGGAATATCAGATAAGCCCCCACTCACAGAACCCACCAACTGGGCTTGCTGGAAGAGGCTCTTACCCTCAAAGCACCCTCCCTATGTTAAGGGCAAGCAGCCTGGTATGGTTCAGGAGGGGGGGGCTGCTCATTCCTTCATCTTTCCTGGCCTGCCCGGCCACTTGCTCAGATAAGGGTCTGGTATGATTTGTGTGGAGATCCCCTTAAACTCTATGCCATACCCAAGGGGCCTAGTATGGATTGGGGACCTCATGCTGTCATAGGGTTTCTTTTAACCACTTCAATACACGAATATAAAAAACATTTTTTTTTTATAGGAACACACACCTCAATTCACTATATACAGCCGCTGTGTAAGCAGCAGCCGTAGTGGCCAATCATGGTTAACAGCACATCATGCAGGTCAGATGCACACATTGGCCAGTCAGCAGCTGTCAATGCACTGATAGCAGTGTATTATGGGGTGCTCTGTGGCAGGCAAACTTGCTGCAAGCACCCCATGTTTGTTTTACGAACGCCCAAGTTGAACTTCCATGCGAGGAGATCAGGACCATTCCTAAATATCCATACTGGATAAAAAAGGAATACTAAACATGGTCTCATTTCACAATATGGTATACTTTATAATACGTTTCAAGAATCAATGGACTTCCCATCAAGGACACATTGGATATGAGGCTTGGGGGTCTATATCAGATGACCAATGGGCAGCTGTACTGTCAGCAGTCCCCCATGCAAAAATCGAACAAACATATATACCTGAGAAGCTATTTAACGGGAAGCTTAAACACAACCCTATGTCTTAGATGTAATGGGCGCCCAGCTATATGAATACCCATGTTATGGAGATACCCCCAAACTCCATTGATATTGGGAGGGGGGGGAGGATTGTCTCTACTATCAATATCTTTGGGCTAAAGATGCCAATGGAGCATGTTAGACAAAGCTAGCACTCATAAAAATACCTTTATAACAATAGTAAGAAATACATTTGAGGCTCGTACACTCATGGCATTAAGTCAATAGATGGTGATTAAATGGAGTTTATTTTTCCACAGACAACACATATTGTGGCTTTTTCAGAGATTTCCCAATGAACACTGCACACACCATGACAACAAGAAGACTAAGACATCCGACAGCCACCAACACCCAGAGCTCCGCAGGGGCAGACTCTTCCCTCGTGACTGCAGCTGCAACATCCCTTTGTGAAGGTCCAATCACAAGCAGAGGTCCCAGAGTGGTCACAGTTTGTCCCTCTTCTGTGTGGGGTTCTTAACAGGAGAAAAGTGAGAGGTCAATAGACACGTTTCCATGCAGTTTAAGAGCTTGCAGTCAACAATTTAGCTTTTACACCAATGTCCAGAAGTTAGCACCCATTTTAGACCCTAAAATTGTTCCTTCAGTCACTATTGGACAGAATTAGGATGAAACTAATGATTGACTAGCTAGGTTGTGGTATGAGATGTTGAGATTCTCCCCCCACATTCTATTTATTATAGAAGTGACAGTGGGAAGGTTCCCACTGGTGACAAGCAATATAAAGCCATCAGTATCCTAGCCAGGTTTTAGATCTTCCACTAGTCCTAGTGAACCTTCCAGGTCCCTGGTGAGGAAAAAAAAAAAACCAAGAGGATCCCCCTGACTATCGCCAGGTCCCCTTCCATCAGTCCCGATGCTCTTTAAATCTCACGGCAAGTCACATGACTTGGTTGTTAGTGTGAACCAAGCATCTTGGGAGAATCTCTCCCAACTTCTAAAACTGAATTTGAAAGCATATGCAATACTTGAAACCCATTGGCAGGGATCCAACCACAATCTGTACCACATCGAGTAATCAAAAAGAAAAACTCCATCCTCATTAGTGTTCCCTCTAGCCCTGTTCTGACAGATTTCTCCCCCTCACAGGCAGCCAGGTACACCCCGATTGGATGGTGGCAGTAGTGGTTTGCCAATAGTGTTCTTGCTGTACTAGCAACTGTTGCGTCCTGTTTAGTATGAGCCGTCCAATTTTATGTTTTAGTCCAAGTTTTGTCTGTATAGTTTATTCTTTTTTGGCTCAAAAGATATTCAGTTGGGGGATGAGGTCCTAATTTTATATCACAGTTGTCTTTAAGATCGGTAATTAAGACTTAAATTTCATTCATAGCACTTTTACAATTTTAGTAATGCTATAATTCTTTCCTTCCCTCCCATATGGCAAATTGGGGTATACCCACCCAAGGCTCAGGTTGAGCTGGGGCTTCAGTTGCATATGGTATATAATGCGGCGTGTCGTCGCGCCGCCCATGCCCCAGGAACATGCCAACCTCACCACCCTGCTAGAATCCGAGAAGGATGGGAATTTACACTATAGCTGGCTTTTTTTTTTACATACTCTTTACGTGTATTTGCATTACCTTATTTTGTAATAAAAGTCAAACCGAATTTCACACTATGGGGAGTCCATTTTCTGGGTTAAAATAGAGTCCTCCCCTCCAATTGAACAAGATTAGCTTCTTTGAATCTGGCTTAAGTACCTAGACCATCTGTCCCGCTCCATCATAGGAGAAGCTTTTCCCAGTTAAGAGCAGTCATCCAATTCTAATTGGTGATCAAGGCCTGGGCATCAAGCCATAATCATACCGCTTGCCATCTGGTAAGTGGGCTGTGGTGGAGGGATTGGTCATGTTGCGTTTGTGAATCATTGGCATCATGAAAAGAGCCACTAACCTTCACTTTCAAGAGTGATTCACCATTTGAATTTTTGGCGTTTATGCCCATTATGGGACTTTATACATTTACGGCAGCCAATACCAATTTGAAAGTCATGTCAAAAGTTACTCCAATACCTGTTAACATCACCTACATTCATAACATTGTATCCAGCAGCTGCCAGTTAAAAACTCACCATCCAAGATGTCCCTCTTGCCTCTCGGTCTTCCAAATCTTCCCCTTCCTCCGGAAACCAGAGCAGTAGGGTTGCTGCAGGTGCCGGTACCACAACACTGGCAGATACTGCTGGGGCCCTCAACTGCAGACCAGCTAGAGAAGACAATTGTTAGACAAGTCTACATTTAGAAGCAAGAGTAGCATTTAACTTATTGGCCAATGCCTACCAGATTAGGGTGACCAGACATCCCAGTTTTAGGGGGACAGTCCCCTGATTGAGGACACTGTCCCCAGATTGGATTGATAGGGGGCAGGGGCAATTTCAAAGGAAGTCAGTGCAGAATTAAAATAAAAAATTAGAATTACCCCCCCCCCCCTCCGCTCTGCTGTGCCTACTAGCATTGGGGGGGGGGGGGGGTTGTATTTTTCCTTATTATCCGTGCCCCTTTCTGATGATCATGTGCTGTCGGAGCGGAGGGAATATTTCTTCAGCTCCACCCACATGTTCTTCTGCCTCGTCTCAAGTCCCGGCCAGCCACCTGCCGATCTCCTTGCCTTCCCTGGCAGAGTGATCTTCCTCCGCTCCCATTCAGTAGTAGTCGGGGGCCCGGAGAGTGAGACTTGAGAGGCTGTGTGTCGGGCGGCGACTGGCAGAGAGTCGCTCATTGCCACCATTACTAGTAAAGAAAAAATACATCCCCGGAATTCGTTTTAAAAATCTGGTCACCTTATACCAGATGCAATAGTGCACTTGAGTAACAGCAACAAGTGCTAGAGATATGCTTTTAATAAAAAGGAATTATACACCTTACCTGCACAAGTGCATTGATCATGGGTTTCATGCGTTTCAATACAGTTGCCCCCCTTGTGACATGAGGCATGGCACTATACAGGTTATTGCATGACCTCTATAGCAGAGATATGGCCCCACTCCCAGGAGAACAAAAGACATCCCGTGTGCATGGAGGGACGGCTCCAATCCTCTTGTTGGGAAGGATTTTGTAGCGCCCCCTTTCAGTATGGGCACTACGCTAAAGTTAGTTGGACTGGGAGCGTTACATTGCTCCCATTCAAGATTTACCTAAATTGTGACCTCTCATTCCAGAAGGGTCCACTGGGTCAGTCTGCATTCTAGGGATGTGGTATCTCTGGTCGGTAGTTGGAGCCAGAGGGGTTTTTGGCAGAGAAAGTCTTCCCCAGCAGCCAATTGGAGGAGTTCTTCCCTCGCAGGGCATGCTGGGGAGGGGTATATCTGTGACAGGTGTCATGCGTTTTAAAATCTTTGCGGGGTTCCAGGTGCGGCATCCACCTTTAGGGTGCGCGCAACCATGGACCCCGCCGGCATGGCCCACCTGCCCAAGCTTACAGGCTTCACGAGCCTCCACCGGAGGCGAGAGGGGACCCCAGTGACTTGCTGTGTTCCCAGTTCCTTTGAGAGGATCCTAGGCTGAGTGCTGTGCAATTAAGGGGGGGGGGGAATGGGCCTAAGGTAGGTTTGTCAGGCAGGGCTTAAAACAAACCAATGGGGGGGGGGGATCTGGTGACCGGGATGCTGACAGGTATGCTTTACTGTCTCCCGGTGACCTGTGCTAGAGTCTACTGGGAGGATTCACTGTTCACCCACTCAACAGAAATGGTGACGAGTTTCAAAATTGCTACTACTGAGGGCAAGTCTGCCCTATTCATATCCAGGCCTGACACTGCACAGTTCTCTTTCATCAACCTTTTCTTCCTTCTTAACTGAAGTTGATGTTGGCCTGGAAATACCTTAGACTGTCTGGACCTCTGCTCATTCTCACTACTTTGTTCCTGCATCACACCTTTAGTCAACGCTGGGGTAACTTAAAGTGCCGATCCCAACAAACCAACCAGCGGCTCCTTCGGGGGGGGGGTACCGCTATACATTTATCCCAAAAAGCAGGATGCGTGGTACAATATCGATAGGCTGGCAGCAGGTATTGCCATTAGCCCATGGATGTTTTGTTCTCCATGTGTACAATTGCTGGCCAATTTCCCCATTAATTTCAGAAATCCACCATGTTATGGGTTCACAAAGTCATTTTTCTAGGTACAGTACCACAGAAATGTGTGCAATAATCCATGGGACCACAAGCAACCATTTTAAGTTACCATCTCACCTTTGTGTGGCTTTGCTATAGGAACAGGCCTTGTTCATGGCATCAGGGACCTGGGTGGTTGCAGCAGCTCTCAGGTAACAGGTTATGTAGATCTGGATTGGGAAGCATTTAAAGTAAGGTTATCAGTTCTTACAAGGCATCCATCTGTACCAGTCAATGCAAACTGTCCTCACCAGAGAGGCATCATTTCCTAGAAATCGGAAAGCATCCACTGTGAACTGGAGCTTGTCTGGCTCAACCCTCGGGGTGATGAAGGCTGAAGAGGAGTCATCTTGCATTCCATCAACTAGACAGCTGTAGAAAATGGTCAGTTGAGTGGGGTCATTATGGCAGATCACCCCCCAGAAAAGAACAAAAACCTACCCATTTTCTTCAATGAGGCCATAACTAGGAGAAGAGGTGGGATCAGGAGATATGGTGGTCACACATCGGTCAATATACAGGATCAGTCCAACATGGTTCTGAGTGTCCACAGAGGCCTCTATGTAGAGAATATCTCCAAGCTGATAGATGGGAGAACTTCTAGGGCCACTCCAGTCCTCTATAGACAAGACAGGAGATTACATTGTAAAGTTCAGACAACACTCCCCCTCCCAATTATTTTCTTTGCTTAACTCACCAGTCATTAGCCTCAAGGAGAAGGACAGCCTCTCTTCTATGGACACTGTGGTGCTGAATGGAACCCATGTTGGCTCAATGGCTTTGCTGCTCACATTGGCATGCCTATACAGAGAACAGGAGTGTCAGTAATGAACCAGAAGTGAAATCATGTTAATTTCAGGACATCCATATTAAACCATTTAACCACTTGCCAACCACCATCAAATGACAGCGTCTGTGTGGCTCTCATTCTGGGAATCATGTCACACAACTGCATCCCAAAACGGGCACGCCATGTTGCTAGGACACGGAGCGACCCCGATTTCTGTGAATAGCCGCATATGTGGCTCTTTAAACAAGTTATCAGCTGTGTCAAAGTGCAGCCGATCACATGAAGACACAGAATGCAGGTAATCAGCGCGTCACCTCACACCGACTGTGGCGAGGAGAGCCGATCAGCAGCTCCTCCTTGCAGGGGACAACAAAACATGTAATCAGGGCACTGATCAGTGCCCTGATTACATTATAGCACCACCAATTAGTGTCCACCATTGCCAGCAATCAGTGCCCACTAGTGATGCCAGTCAGTGCCAGCAATCAGTGCCCACTAGTGAGAAAAATAACATTTACAAAATTTACTTGCGAAAAAAATCCCCAGCAGTGATTAAACACCAACAAAAGAAAGCACCATTTGTTTGTGCCCCAATTTTTTTTATAATTTTCTTTAGTGTTGTATGACCGCACAATTGTCATTCTAAAGCCTCGTACACATAATCAGATTTTCCGTCAACAAATGTGTTATGGCAGGGTTTTGTCAGATAATCTATGTTTGTACGCTCCATGGGGCAATTGTTTTTTCGGAATTTCCGACAACGATGCGTCTTTGTCAGATTTTCTAATCATGTGTACAGAAGTCCTTCGAAAAAAAAATTCCAAAGTAAACACGCATGCTCCAAAGCCAACTATAGATAATCATAAATTGCCCAAAAGGTGGCACTGAAGAACTACGTTGTTTCGTGTATGAAGGCAGAAAAAGTTCTGCCATCAGTATGCATACCAAGTTCACGGCCAACGCCCTTTGCACAAGATTCTGATTTGCGCAATGGAAGTCCGATCGCGTGTACTAGGCCAAAGTGCGATAACATTGAAAGCTGAAAAATGGCCTGTGCAGGAAATGGGGGTGTAAGTGCCTTGTACGCAAGTGGTTAATGGTGTCACTTTAAAGGAACACATTAGAACAGCATCATGGCCCGGGCCCTCATCAGGAGACTTAAGCCAAGCCTCTGGGTTGTGGTGCAGGGCCTGCAGCAGTTTAGTAGGGGGGCATTGACCCCACAACTGATAAGTGAATAGGCCACACATTTAATAGCTTACAAGGCTTAAGGCCCATCAGGTTTTTGCTGTCTGTACCCCCCCCCCCCCCCCAATAAGCAAATTAGTTACCAACAAGACTGAACCACCCAAGGTAAACCCCAAACATTTTTGGAGTGGTCAAAGAGGCCTAGGAGGCAATCACCACAATGGACACCCTTGTTGCAGTGGCAAGTCATTGAAGTGAAATCCCATTCACATCCTGTTTTAACAAATACAACTGAGAATTTCTTGAATTGAGACACAAGTGCTGTTCCTGTTTTAAATGTTTTTGCCTTAAGATATTCACCAGGAAAGATGCATTGTTAGGACCTGCATTGTATCCTAGTGTAGACTCACCGGTGGTAGTAGCACATTATGGGGACCACGGCTGGGTTGGTTCGGATGATTGGAATGGAGGAGGTCGGGCTGTAGGTCAGGTTGGTAGCATAGATCACCCAGTCTTGCATCATCTGTAGAAAAGATCAAAACATTATAGACACTGCAGTGCTACTCATGAGTTAGACAAGGGGCACATCAATTGTGTGGCAATGTAGACAATGGATGTGTCCCATAGCCAAGACTAGTCACTCAATCATGCTTGCGAGGATAAACCTTTTAGATTCAAAAACTTAGGCTAGCAAATCAGAACAGCCATGCAACTACATTTGAGGACTCCAACAGGTTTGCTTTAAAATAGTTTCAGGTTCTAAAGACCATCCAAAAAAAGAAAACCCCCCAAACACCCTAAACATGCATTTTCACAAACTGATTAGCCTATTTGAGAACCTGTCAACTCCCTAGCTCAGTATCCCCTCCTTACACCCCTCAATTATAAAAAAAATGTTTTTACTCTGCTGGCCCAGCTCCTCCACCCCTCCCTACATTGCAACTTTTCATACAGCTACTAGGTAAAAGGTTGATACCAAGTAATGGCTCCGAGTCTGATGATATCACATCCAAGATGGCAGCAGTAAGTGAGGATGTCGACACAAGTAGGTCATCATATGGAAAGCATTTTAGGCTTAAAGCAGAGTTCCACCCAAAAAAATAAAAATTGAACTTCCGCTTTTTGGAATCCGATTTCTTACCCCCTCCAGTGTCACATTTGGCAGAAGCCAGGTAGTCGCTCCCACATCCGGGCATAGATAGAGAGAGATAAATGGGGCAGATACATGTCAAATACAGGCATTTGCTCCAACTTCCGGGCATAGATCGTCGCAGTAATCTACGCCATGTCAGATACCTCCTCCGCTCCCCCCTGCTGTCTTCTGGGAGACACAGGTCCCAGAAGACAGCACAGCTTGAAATTTTACTGAAATCAAGGGAAAAAAAAAAAGAAATTGTATTTAATAAAGTTATGAATTGGAAAGGGAATTACCTGCACAGTGTTGCCACAGTCCTGGAGACTAATCTGGAAGATAACTTCATCAGCACTTTGGGTGCTCGGCTTGCAGCCTTGGGGTCCCAGGCTCAGATCAGAAGATTTCACCAGCTTTCCATTCCCATAAAAATCCATCATGACACTGACCACCATGCGGTCCTCTTCACACTGGACACTGATGGGGGAACTAGAGTAACCTACAGTCGGGGGCTGCTGGCGGGGCATCCCACCAGCACGTCCACCTGTTGAACCCCTCTGAGCCCCACCTCTGGAAGCCCCAAACCCATATACTGCATTAGCTCCTGAGTAAATCCCACCAAAACCCCCTCTAGAAGACCCCTGGCTCTGTCCAGGTACAACCCGCTGGTTATTCCTCCACCAGTCTGATTGGCGCCTATGTCTCACCAAGTCTCCATCCCCACTACATCCAAACCCTGGTCCATAAATCAGGGCAAAAAGCAACAGCCAACTACAGTAGCTCCTCACTCCTAGACCCATCCTGTCTGCAAGACCAACAACACAATGAGGCAGGAAGACAGAGCTTCCCTTTATACCCATCCCACCAGCCACTAATACCCCCAGCTGGGGCAAATCATCACCACACCCAAATGGCTTCCTCATTCAGCATTTGGCTAAACTATACAGTTGATCCCTTGATGCTGAGACAGTTAACCACTTGCTGACAGTCGCCTCATTTGAGTGGAGCTACACGGGGGAATTTCAGTATCTTAGTCCCGCTACTATATTTGTTATGGATTAATCACTAGGAGTAGCAAGAGATCAAAAAAAAATGATGATACAAATGTCTCTCCATGGAGTACTCTATACAACCAACATGTATTAGCATAATCTCACATGACTGATCAATGTTTCAATCATGTGCAATGGAAAGTTACAAGATGCTACTGAATATCCCAGTGTAGCTTATACCATAGGGGGCGATATATTTCAGGGCCCATTTTTATATTTGGGGGCGGGTTTAATGCAAATGGTGATCATTCGATAGTCCTAGTGACTTTCAGCCAGCGATGTTGTTGGCAGGATTGGGTTTGTAATCTCTCCTATATCTCTGGGATCTGCTTAGATCTTGTTCTCCTGCAAGGTCCTATTTATTGTCACCTCAACAAGTCAGTCCACCAAAAACTGATATTTTAGTTACAATGGAGACTGGTAGGCTGAGTCAGCCCTGTTTTTGTTTTTTTTATGTTCTCGGCGCTCCAACAGTGAGATCAGATTCCATAGTTTCCAACTTTGTTCCTGTTCACTTGGAAATGTTGGTTGTCCCTGCTAACCTTTGTGTGTCCTAGTTCCTCCAATTACTTTGTCCATAATACAAAATAGCAGGGATGGTGGGAGCCCCTCATAATGGACTCAGCAGATGTGCAGACCTGGCAAGTCAATGTAGGGATGGTGGGAGCCCCTCATAATGGACCCAGCAGCTGTGCAGACCTAGGAAGTTAGTTCAGGGATGGTGGGAGCCTCTGAAAATGGACAACATAGCTCCGCAAAGCCAGAAACTCGGAACATGGATGGTGGAAGTCCCTTATAATGGGCACAACAGGTGTTCAGACCCAGGAACTCAGCACAGGAGTGATGGGAACCCCTTATAATGGCACAACAAGTGTTCAGACTGCTCAGATCTGAATGGTGGTAGCTCTTCATAATGGGCACAGTGGCTGTGAATACCTGGGTACTTGGCACAGGAATGGTGGGAGCCCTCATAACGTAACGGCACAACAGGTGTGCAGACCTGGGAAATCAGTGCAGGAATTATCAGAGCCCCTCATCCTGGGCACAACCATTGCTCAGACCTGGAACTCAGCACAGGAATGGTGGGAGCCCCTCATAGTAAGCACAACAGCTGTTACTATCTGGGAACTCAGCACAAGGATGGTGGAAACCTCTAATAATGTCCACAACAGGTATGCAGACCTAAGAACCTCAGTGCAAAGGATCATGGAAACCCCTATAAACAATGGACAACAACATAGGTCTGTAGAGACAGAAATTCTTCATGTGGATGGTGGGACTCCTTATAATGGGCACAACAGACAGGTGTGCAGACTTGGGAATTCAGCACATGGGAGGTGTGAACTCCTTATAATGGGCACAAGTGTTCAGACTGCTCAGGCCTGGAAGTCAGCACAAGAATGGTGGGAGCCTCTCAGAATGGACACAGCAGCTGTGAATACCTTGAAAATCAGCACAGGAATGGTGAGAGCCACTTATGTTGGGTAGATCTGGGAACGCAGGGAAATTATGATGGAAAGCCCCTAATATGTGACAACCTAGGTCTGCGCAGTGCTAGAAAACATTTTGTGTGGATGGCAGGAGCCCCTCATAACGAGCACACCCTTAGGTCTGGTTATGGATTGTGAGGGGGAACCCTGCACTAATATTTGAAAAGTGGAGTCCCCCAAAAATCCATACCAAACCTTTATCTGAGGATACAGCCTGGCAGGCACCCCCTGAAACATGCCAGACCACATGCCCTAAACATGGGGGGCTCTGCCCCCACCCAAAGAACTTTGTCCCATGTTGATGGGGACAAGAGCCTCTTTACCACAATCCTGGACTATGGGGTCTGCAGGCAGGAGGCTTATTAGAATCTGGAAGCCCAAACAAAGGGGTCCTTAGATTTTGATCCATCCAATATGGATGAGTATGAAGTACATAGTACTCCTACCCATTCATCCAAAAAAAAAAAACTGTTTAGTGTTAAAGAAAAAAAACAGGAGGCAGTTTGACCGTGTCCTTCATTAAAAATTAAAATAATGTCCACCATGGTAGCTCCAACGTTAATCACGATAACTGTCACCGACACAAACCC